>CM053775.1:49251934-49265194 GCA_028658325.1 Potorous gilbertii
AATGTATGTTTGGGAAATGGCATAAGATTCAGAATCTTAAAGGAAAAGTTTATTCCTGGGAGAGCTCATCTTCCCTCTGAGAACAAGATAAACCTAACAATAAAAGGATTAATAAAGAGGTCAAGAAAAGTAATAGAATTGTAGAAAGCTTAGATATGAAAGACCTCTGGAGAAAACTGAATGGGAACAGAAAAGGGTACAGATAAGTGTTGCTTTCTGTAAATTCACACTATACAAATTAGACTTTGTCAGCATTCCCCCAAAAAACCCCATGTAAACTTTAACATAATGTGTTGGGATATCTTTCTTCTCCTGCCCCTCAACGTGGTGCTCTGTGGCCACCTACCACACACCCCACTCCCAAAAGAAAAGCTGAAAACAATCCTCCAAGTGAGAACAGAAGAACAGACCTGCAAAGGGATGTTCACCACCACTGCAGAATTGGGACTTGGCTTAAGACCACCAGTGCTGAGAGAGGAGACCTTATTTTCAGTCTGCCTACCCTCCTGAGAGTTTGGTCCCTGCATTTTAGTATTTTTTATTTGTTTATGTCCATTCCCGTTGGGGTATTATGTATCTGTCCCTGGTCCCCACCACGTGTGGCCTCTCCTCTTCTCACTGTTTCTATCTCCAGCCCCCCTGGGGAAGGGTGTGTTCTTTTCAGTTCATCCAGGCCCTCATGTGGCTGATCCCACCATCCATGTGTTCCTCCTCATGCTTTTGCTTCTTTGAGCCCAACCCCCATGTGTCTTTGAACCATGTACAGATGCCCTCTCCACAACAGTGCAGTCTCCTCCTGCCTCTCTCCTGCCATTTTCCACATCCCTGGGTAAACTCATATTACATAAAAGGTCTGTGGAATGGTCCACTTATTCTTTTGGTGTTGTTTTAATATTTACTTAGTAATTTATATTTCACCAATTACATGTAAAGACATTTTTTAATATTCATTTTTAAAAGTTTGAATTCCAAATTCTCTCCCTTCATCCCTCTCAACCCCCACCCCACAATTGAGTAGGGAAGCAATTGGATATATGTGATACATGTTTAGTTATGCAAAGCATATTTCTATAGTAGTCATACTTCAAATAATACATAGACCAAAAAAAATCCCTCAATAGAAACAAAGTTTTAAAAGTATACTTTAATCTCTAGTCACACATCATTACTTCTTTCTCTGGGGATGGATAGCATTTTTCATCGTAAATCTGCCAGAGTCTTCTTGAATTTCTATATTACTGAGAATAGCTAAATCGCTCATAACTGTTCATCTTATAACACAGTTGTTACTGTGTGCCTTGTCCCTCTGATGTTACTCATTTTAACTTCCATTAGTTCACGTAAATCTTTCTAGGTTTTTCTGAGACCATCCTGATCAACATTTCTTATTACAGTATTATATCACAATCATACACCACAGCCTAATCAGTCATTCGCCAATTGATGGTCATTCCCTCCATTTCCAATGTTTTGTCATCAGAACAGAGGTAATATAAGTATTTTGATACATATAAGCTCTTTTCCTTTTTTAAAAAACGTCTTTTGGAATACAGAGTAGTGGTGTTGCTAGATCAATGGTAATGTTCGATTTTATTGGGCATAGTTCCAAATTGCTCTACAGAATGGTTGAATAGATTCACAACTCCACCAAGAGTGCATTCATGTCTCAGTTTTCCCACAATCCCTCCAGAAAGTGTCTTTTTTTCCGTTTCTGACTTTAGCCAATGTAATGCGTGTGAGGGAGTACCCCGCAATTTTTAACTTTTCATTTCTTCAGTCAATAGTGAGAGAATTTTTTCACATGACTATAGGTAACCTTGATTATGTCATCTGAAAACTGACTGGTCATATCTTTTCATCATTTATCTGGTGGGAAATGGCTCTTATTTGTCCAAATTTGAATCTCATTTCTCTACACATTTGAGAAAGGATGTCTTTATAAAAGGAACTTGACTTCAAGCATCTTTTTTTTTTTTACTACTTATGTTTGCTAACTGTATTTCTCTCCATCCTGTTTCCCCGCCTTGTTTATTCTATTTTCTCTTTTACCCTGTCCCTCTTCAAAAGGGTTTTGCTTCTGACTACCCTCTCCCCCAATCTACCCTCCCTTCTGTCAGCCCCCTCCTTCTCTTATGTTCTTCCCCACCTACTTTTCTGTAGTGTAAGAAAGATTTCTAAATCCGTTGTGTGTGTATGTTATTCTCTTTATAAGGCAATTCTGAAGATAGTAAAGTACAAGTGTTCCCCACCCCCTCACCCTTTATCATCCACTCCACTGTAAAAGCTCTTTCTTGCCTCTTTTGTGTCTGATAATTTACCCCATTCTACCTCTTCTGTTTAGATGTCATTCCTTCATATTGAGCTCACACCTATTCCTATGTACACTCCTTCTAAGTGCCCTAATGGTGAGAAATTTCTTGTGACTTACAAGTTTCATCTTCCCATGGCAAAAGGTGGTTTAATTTTATTAAGTCCCTTATGATCACCCTTTCCTGTTTACCTTTTTATGCTTCTCTCCAGTCGTATTTGAAAGTCAAATTTTTTATAACTCTGGTCTTTTTAAAATTAAATTTTTCATTGATAGTCTAATATTGAAAAATAATAAAATCCCTAAAACAACTTTAACTACCTTTGACAATTTAATAATTTCAAAAGGTAAAATGTCATAACTTTTTTCTTTTTCTTTGTTC
This sequence comes from Potorous gilbertii, assembly GCA_028658325.1. Classification (NCBI taxonomy): domain Eukaryota; kingdom Metazoa; phylum Chordata; class Mammalia; order Diprotodontia; family Potoroidae; genus Potorous; species Potorous gilbertii. Next base: position 49,254,625 of record CM053775.1, read on the forward strand.
AATATTTTATTTTCCCTCAGTTACATGTAAAAACAATTTTTAACATTCATTTGTAAATGGAACCGAGATGGTGGAGTAGAAAGACCTGTGGAAGTTCCCCGACATAGCCCATAAAATACCTGCAAAAACGACTCTAAACAAATTCTAGAGCAGCAGACGCCTCATAAAGAGAGAATAAAAGAGATTTCCAGTCCAAGACACCCTGGAAGGCTCACAGGAAAGGTCTATCGCACCAGAAACAGAGCAGAGCACAGCCCAGTATGGGCCATGCAGCACGGCAGGGACATGACCTGGAACAGGCTTCAGGGAGCCAAGGGTAACAGCAGTTTCCAGAATGCCCAACCCACAAAGGCCAAAGACAGCTTCAAAGGTCAGTGAGAAAGTTCCTTCACCTAAGAGAAGGGAATGTGGTCTGCACCATCAGCAGCAGTCACTGTAGCATCACTGTCTATTTTGGGGGGCCTCTGCCTAAAGCCCCTGGGGGAAATGAGCAGCTGATCTATATCTCAGCCTTGAGCATGGCCCTGGGATAAGGAGGAGCACTGGTGTGGTGAAGCTGGAGAGGTTAGTGGAGAGGAAGTTCTACTACTTGTCGATTCTCACAGAAAAGTGGTTGCTGCCAGACTAGTTTGCAGGCCAGGAGAGGCATAAACTCCTCTCCCTTGATTGCGCCACCTTGGAGGAACTAAGGACTTATAGATCCCCAGAGTATACCCTCCTCTTGACAAAGGACTCAAAAGTCAGGTAACTGGCTGGGAAAATGCCCCAAAAAATGGAAAAAGTAAAACTATAGAAGGTTACTTTCTTAATGAACATGTATTTTCTTCCATCCATTTGGATGAGGAAGAACAATGCATATGATCAAAGGAAGTCAAGGCTTCCAAAACCTCCAAAATAAATATGCAGTGGTCTCGGGTCATAGAAGAGCTCAAAAAGAATTTTGAAAATCAAGTAAGAGAGGGGGAGGGAAAATAAGGATGAGAAATAAGGGCATGCAAGAAAATCATGAAAAGTGAGTCAACAGCTTGCTAAAGGAGACATGCAAAAAAATACTGAAGAAAATTAAAACCTTAAGAAATAGACTAACTCAAATGGCAAAAAAGGTCCAAAAAACCAATGAGGAGAAGAATGACTTAAAATGCAGAATTGGCCAAATGGAACAGGAGGTCCAAAAGCTCACTGAAGAAAATAATTTCTTCAAAATTATAGTGGAGCAAATGGAAGTTAATGACTTTATAAGAAATCAAGAAATTATAAGACTGAACCAAAAGAATGAAAAAATAGAAGTCAGTGTGAAATCTCTTTGGATAAAACCACTAACTTGGAAGTTAGTTCCAGGAGAGATAATTTGAAAATTATTGGACTACCTGAAAGTCATGATCAAAAAAAGAGCCTAGACATCATCTTTCAAGAAATAGGCGTGGAAAACTGCCCTGATATACTAAGATCAGAGGGTAAAATAGATATTGAAAAAATTCAATAATCTCCTCCTGAAAGAGATCCCCAAAAGAAAATGCCTAGGAATACTATAACCAAATGCCAGAGTTTCCAGGTCAAGGATAATATATTGCAAGCAGCCAGAAAGAAACAATCCAAGTACTGTGGGAACTCAAAGATTTAAAACAAATGTTAAAAAATTGTTTACATGCAACTGGGAAATAAGACATACAGAGGCAATCAGGTATAGAAATCTGTCCTACCCTTCAAGAAAATGAAGGGGAAGGGGGATAATCTAGAGGAGGGCATGATAAAAGAGAGCAGACTCGGGGAAGGGCTAATCAGAATGCATGCCATTTTGGAGTGGGGGAGCAAAAAGGTGGAGTGAAAATTTGGAACTCAAAATCTTGTGGAAGTGGATGTTGAGTATGTGGTAGGGAATAAGGTGTAAGAAGAAAGGACTAGGTTTTGAAGGGCTTTAAAAATCAAACAGGATTTCATATTTTATCTTAGACATTAACAAGAGCCACCGGAGTTTATTGAATATGGGAGTAATATGGCCAGACCTGCACTTTCAAAAGATAAATTTGATAGCTGATTAGGGGATGAACTGGAGTGGAAAGAGATTTGAGTCAAGGAGACCCACCAGAAGACCATTATAATAGTCCAGGTTTGGGGGATTTTGAAGGCTTGTACTGTACCAGCACTCTGCCTGGTTCCACCAGGTGACAGTGTCAGAGAAAGAAGAGTATATGAGAAATGTTACACATGTAAAATGGACAAATCTTGGCAGCTGATTTGGAGGTTGAGAGCTTGAGGAGCAGAGATTATGAGCCTGGGTGATTGGGAAGATGGTGGTACAATCAACCATAATAGAGAAGTTAGGAAGAGGGAAGACTTTGGCAGGGACAGAGAATAAATCCAGTTTTGGATATTGTGCTTGAGATGTCTGTGGGACATCCAATTTGAGATGTCCAACAGGTAATTGGAGAAAAGATGCTGCAGGTTGGAAGAGAGGTTAGGGATAGACAAATAGATTGAATCATTTGAATCACTTCCATGGGAGTGATAATTGAATCCATGAGAGCAAACGAGATCGTCAAGAAAAGTCATGTAGAAGAGAAGACAGGACAGAGCTTTGGGGACCCCTCTGGTTAAAGAACATGATCTTGGTGAAGATTCAGCAAAAGAGACTTAAAAGGTCAGAGATATAGGAAAAAGACAGTGTCACAAAAACTTAGAAGAGATTATCAAGAAGAACAGAGGCTTCTTAAAGGCTATTTAGAGGTCAAGCAATTAAGAGGTCATTGTTAAGTGTGGGTTTCTGTTGAGTGAGGGGGGCAGAAGTGAGAGAGGGAGAAGGAGAAAGGAGAAAGGAACAGGGAGGGGGGAGAGAGAGACAGAGACAGAGAGTGGGAGAGATGGAGAGACAGAGAGAGGGAGAGAGAGGGAGAGAGAGAGACAGAGAGAGAGAGAGAAAGAGAGAGAGAGAGAGATTTAAATTAGGAAAGGGAGTATATACATACATACATACATATACACACACAGATACAGATATAAATAGATGAAAGCTAGCAGAAATATCTGGATCAAGTGAGGAGTTTTTGAGGATGGGGGAGATACGGACATATTTGTAGGCAATATTGAGATAATCATTTTACAGAGAGATTGAGCATTAGTGACCGAGTTAGGATTATAAGAGGGCAGCATACTGGAGAATTTGGGATAGAATTGGATCCCCTGTGCACGTAGAGGGGTTTGGTTTGCCTTAGCAAGGAGAAGGGCTCTTTATTCATGTGAAATAGAAGTGAAGGAGAAGATAGTAGTGGAAGGCATTTGAGTGATGTGAGATGAAAAGGACAGAGACCTTTTGGTGAATGATCTCGAATTTTTCGGTAAAACATGAGACAAAATTTATTATCTAGGGATTAAGAGGAAACTATTATAGATTTGAGGAGGAGTGAAAAAAATTGGAAAAACTGCTGTGGTAAATGGGATTTTGAATTGACTGGGGACTTCAATGGCCCCTGAAGAGGGCTCCTACACCCCCTTAACTTTAGAGTGATTATCAGTAGTAACTTCTGCTGTTTTCCACCCAGCATAAAGTCTTTGCTTTTCTTGACCTCATTAAAGGAACCATGCCGTGTCTAGTTCTTAAACAGCCCTATTCAAAGAATGGTCATTGCCTCACTCTAAGTGAATACCTGAATAGACTTTAGCCTGAAGGGCCCAAGGTCTCCCCGTGCATCCTAGGTCATCTCCAGTCATCCTGATGAATATCTGGTCACTAGATTCAGAAGTTTCTGGAGAGGAAGTGAGGCTGGTGACCTGCACAGCCCTCCCTCACTCAAAACAAAGTCAAGTGTAAATCATGTCATCATTTCTGTGATGGCATGGTCTTTGACAAGGAAGGAAGAATACAAACTTGTGAGTAGATGCAGCTGACTGAATGATATCTGGGTACCTCACCTCCTCCTCTCCTGTTGTCCTGTCTCTCTCCTTCCTTCTCCTCTCCAAAGGAAGGTAAATTTAGATGACCAAAATTTGCCCAGTTGACTTGAGTTTTACTACTCCCTTCCCTTCCCTTCCCTTCCCTTCCTGCCCCCTGTCCTCTCTTTTGTCTTCTCCCAAAACCTTAAACCCACTACAATCTGTAACTGGCCCTCCAATTGGCCCCTTCCAAGGACTCCTAGACACCCTGCTTTTAGAGTGATTATCAATAGTAACTGTTGCTTTTTCCCACCCAGCTTGATGTCTTTGTTTTTCTTGACTTCATTAAAGGGGCCATACCCTGGCTACTTTTTAAACAGGCCTATTCAACGAATGGCCATTGCCTCACTCTAAGTTAGTACCTTCGAAGACCTTGGTCTAAAGGGCCCAAGGTCTCCCCGTGCATCCTGGGTCATCTCCAGTCGTCCTGATGAGCATCTGCTCACTGATCCCAGATGGCTCTGGAGGAGAAGTAAGGCTGGTGACCTGCACAGCCCTCCCTCACTCAAAACAAAGTCAAGTGCAAGTAACGTCATCATTTCTCTGATGGCAAATTATTCCACTTGTTTGTCTTTTTACACATCTATTCTTCAAGGATCACTACCTTCCAATAGCACCATATGGATTAATTTAAACTCTTGGAGGAATCCAGGTGTGTGCGCGCGCACACACACACACACACACAAACACAGACATTTCTACATAAAAATTCTGCAATACAGAGGGTGCTTTATTGGAGAGATCCACAAAATAGGTTTTATTCATAGTGTGATGGCTTTTTCAATTGCTTAACTTGATTGTGCATGATTTTGCCTTCTGTGTAATAAGATCTGTTTCTCTGTACTGCTGAAGTGGTTTTTAAGTTTGTAGTCTTGGTGGTAACTAACTTTTAGCTGGTATAAGAAAAAAACTCTTTGATATTACTGGTTATTAAAAAAATAAACCCACAATACTCTTTCATTTCCATTATGGACGAGTAATTTGGCTTATGATATTAAAGAAAAACCAGATATCACTTCATTACTATCTCCTTAAAAGCGGTTTCAGTCTTCTCATTTTTTCAAGATGTTTGCTTTTATTTTGTGCTGTCTCTCCCTCCCCTTTTCAGAGAAAAGGGGGAGATGTATTGGTAATGTCATAAAATGCTAGGTCTTAAAACTGGGTTTGTCTTTAGGGGTCGGGTCCTCTTTCACTTTGAGAGAAATGTTTACAGACCAAAAAGTCTTAAAGATCAGTGCTCCATGAGAAGTGATGGGAATTTTTAGGATAACCTTTTGTAAGACAGGGGCACCCAAAATAGAGGGATGTTTTGGGGGGGGGATTTTCTCCCTTCTAGAATGATCAATACATTTCCTTTAGGAAATAAGTGGTGGATAGGAGTAGCTGCTACTTCATGATTGAGCAGGCTGGGACGGCTAGATTGAGCATAGCAACAACTTGGAGAACTTTGATACAAATATATGAAATCTCAGGAAAGGAGCCTGTAGTAGATTTGGGAATGTACAGTCAATCTTCAATTTTTGAGGGGGTAATTGTCCTAGAAAACATCATGAAAGTCGAAAATGTGAAATTTTACGTTGAACCTATAGGGGGTTAATAGTAATAGGGGGTTAGGTTCCATGACCACCTAAAACTGTAATCTTTTACTAGAGAGTGCTGGAAATATACTTTTTTGCATGCAGTTTTATAACAGAATAATCATTCTGATGATATGCACATTTCTTTACACTGTAACCAACCCCTCAAATACAGTATACAAAATAAAGTTGGTAACATGCAGGAAACATTTTTTCTTGCTAATATTTTCCTTGAATTCTGTGACCTTTTGTGTTAACATGTCAATCAAATATAAACCAAACCATTGATTTCACACAATATTCACTTTTTATAACACATGATATCTATAGTACCATAAATGTTATACAGGAAAGAAAATTCTTAAAACTGAAACTTTTTTCAACCTGAATCTTACCTTGCACTGTGTCAGATGGTAGTGTGAGGGCATTATACTTTATGCTGTACTCTTGTAAAACTCTCTACCTTGGCTGCCATCTGAAAAACAAGGGGAGGGATTGCTGGGTCTTCTGTCACTGCTGTTTGAAGACAACAAGACTGGTCACTTCTTTGACACTGTCCTTCTTGGTGGGTTGATAACATTAGAGATTATGTAGGATGCACCAGCCTGAAATAGTCTGTCAGTGGTGTCTGCTTCATGTGTCATTTGAGTTCCTTCAGGGCCTTCCAAGTATGGGAGCATAGCAGAGATGAGTTGATACTGAGGCTTCTATCGATGATGGGATTGTCTCCAGTCATTTGGGTGATTAGGCTGATTAGGCTGACAACAGCTGCAGATATTCCAGCATGAAATTTATCTAGCACCTTTAGTTTCTTAATAAGCCACATAACTGAACTTGCACACTTGAATTTAGAACCCAACGGACTTGTACTGTACTTTGAGGGCATAATTGCAACACAAAATTTCTCTTAAAGGAAAACAATGAAAATATGCAACAAATGCATGGGGAGCTTTCTACAAGAGTGATGAAGAATCTACCAAATTCGGGGAAATAAGCAACGGAACTCATGGAGACAGTAAATAGCTACAGCAATACAGCCTTCAAAATAAATTTAAAAATCAAGATGCAGGAGGAGGAGTAGCAATAAATTATAGTAATAGTTATAATAAAATCCAAGAGCGGTATTAAATATTGTTGATAATAATTATAAAATAGGTAGATCAGTGGAACAGACTAGACTTGGTGCAAAGTGTTCATGATAAATATTAATGGCACCTTAAGCAGAAATTTTTCCCCAATTATGTTAGAAACATATTTTTCCTCTGTAACATCAAGCTTACCTATGTTGGAAATATTAAAAATTGTTTTTACATGTAAATAGGGAAAAATAAAATACTTTAAAAAATAACCTCAAAATATAATTTTAATATACAAAAAAATTAGGATTTGATGTGGACCATGGGGACACACGATTGTGTTGATTTATATAACTACATGGTGATCAGAATGTTACCTCTTAAGTAGCTAAATTTGAGAAATTTGTTTGACATTGCATATTTTGTTTCTCTCCTTGTATTTCTAGAGTCTACTATATATTATAGAATAATATATAGAATATATTATATAGAATGTTTTTTGGAAAGAGAAGGGGTCATATAGAGTCCAGGACTTCTTAAACTCTTTCCACCTGCAACCCATTCAACAAGTCTTAAAGTGTAGGTAGTGACCCCTTATAGGATTTAAGAAGTGCTGAGGACTATTTCTTAGGAGTTATTCTCAAACTAGGAGCCATCCTGGATTCCTCACTATCTCTCACACTCCAAGTACAAGCTGTCACCAAGGCCTGCTGATTTCACCTTTGCAACATCTCTCAAATATTCTCCCCATTTTCTGTTCTGATACTGCCACCGTTATGGTGCAGACCCTCATCACCCCACACCTGTACTATTGCAAAAACCTGCAGGTGGGACTGCCAGTCTCGAGTTTCCCACCTCTCCAGTTCATTGTCCATTCAACCACTAATGAGAATTTCTTAAAATATAGGTGTTATCATCATCATTATCACACACACACACACGCACGCACGCACACAACTCATTAATCTCTAGTGACTTCCTATCATCTCCAGAAGCAATTACAAACCCCTCTATTTGGCACTCAAAGATCTTCATAACCTAGCTCCCTCCTACCTTTGTAGTCTTTTTTTACTCCATTACATGTAGTTTTAGATCCAGTGACATTGGCTTTCGGGCTATTCCACAAACAAGACACTCTATCTCTCATCTGTGGGCATTTTCTCTGGCTGTCCCTCATACCTGGAACACTCTCTCTTCTCTTTTCTGACTGTTGACATCCCTGGAATCCTTTAAATCCCATATGAAATCTCACTGGGCAACTAGGTGGCATAGTGGATAGTGCTGACCCTGGAATCAAGAAAACCTGGGTTCAAATCTAGCCTTAGACATTACTAAAGAAATGGCAAACCACTGCACTATATTTGCTAACAAACTCCATATGGGGGTTTTAGGGAGTCAGACATGACAGAAACAACTGTGAGTGGAATAGGTTTAGTGAAGACTTCTCAGATTGTAACTCTTCTCCCAGGGGTGAGGCAAGACAGAGAGGCTCAAGGTTACAATATTTTTAGAGTGAAATAATTCTACATAAGGATATAAAACTGCGTAGTACATTAGGGTCTCAATGATTGGATGAAACTTACATAATTCTTCAATGTCTTCGTTTCAAAAGGGATTGGCTAGATTTTGCGTCTAGAATGTAAGATCATATTCTCAGCTAATGAGGATAATGGTCAGTGGGGAGGGAGGGACTTGCGTTAGAGTTTATATATATATATACATATATCATTACTTCTCCTTTGTCTACAGCTTTTCCTGCTCCAGGTGAATTTGTACAGGAACTGCCCCGCTTCTCGAGAATCGAATAAATTAACTTTCTGTCATCACTTTGAGAGGCCTCTGAGTGATTAATTAAGTAGGGATCCGAGCCATCCCACACAACTGTGAAAAACCAAAATCTCACCTCCTACAGGAAACATCTCCCACCCTCTCTTATTCTCGGTGCCTTCATCCGTTTACGTATTTCTATCCTATATATAACTTCACATACATATTTGTTTGCTTATTGTTTCCCCTACTAGACAGTAAGTTCCTTAAGGGAAGGGACTGTCTTAGACTTCTTTTTGTATCCCAAACACTCAGAATTATCCTTGACAAATAATGCTGATGGATTTGCAGATAAAATTGAGGCCAAGGGAGCTTAAATAACTTGCCCAAATTTACGTGATAAGCAGCAAAACCAGAATTCACATTCAGGTTCTCTGACTGGGGTGTCCTACATGCTTCTATAGACTGCTTATTAATTCTTGGCACTAGTCTTGCTGTTTTTCAGCTTAAAAACTAGCATCATCCTCAGACCTGCATATCATAGGAGTCAATTCTCTCATTATTCTCTCATTTCTCATTACTGTTGCTGCAACTACTGTCACCACTACCACCACTACCACCACCTTCATGGTCTCCCCAAAGTACACCACAGGGGTTCTACCCAATATGTTGCAGGGCTTTCTTGTTTTCTTTCCTGTTTTCCTGACAGTACCACTGGCAGAAAGGTGGTGCAAGGCAGCTAGGTGACACAGTGGATAGAGCACATTGGTCTGGAATCAGGAAGAATCTTCTTCCTGGGTTCAAATCTGGAGCCAGACACTTACTAGCTAAGCGAGTCACTTCACCCTGTTTGCCTCAGTTTCCTCATCTATAAAGGAGGCTGGAGAAGGAAATGGCAAAGCATTCAAGTATCTCTTCCAAGAAAACCCCAAATGGGTTTTTGAAGAGTTGGCAATGACTTAACAACAGCTAGTGAAACAATCAGGCTGTCCACCTGTTACTTTGGCTCTTGCCCATAACTAGCCCATCTTTTCTTCCTAACATACAATTCCTGCTTTTCTCCAGTTCCCGCATTACAGCTTGTTCACACTCATCATATGTGTCCTGTTGCCTGCTGTGTGATATTCATTGAAGCTGGGGTGTTGCACATCTTACTGCTATTTAGAAATACTGATAAGATGTTAATACTGAAAAGATGAGCTTTTTGTACATGAAAGGAACTGTTCACTTTCCTAACAGCAATCCCTTCTGTTCTTTTCTTTGCAACTCTGGGTCCAGTTTGTTGTCCATCTTTATTTTCTCTCCTGAATGTCCTTACTCTCCTTTCCCATTCCCTCACTTCCCCAGTCCCATACCAATAACAAGTCTTTTCCCATCATAATATGATTTATTTTGTTCTTTATGATGTTATTTAGAGCTCACTATATACAATGACAACCAATTATTTTTTCAAAAAATGTTTATGATGTCAAAGTATAAGGTATCTGCATATTCTACAAATCTTTTGACCTCTCTCATTTCTTTGGGAACTTTGCTTTTCCGTGTATTTCTTCCCACTTTTACCTTCTCAAATCTTTTCAATGAAGATACCAAGTATCTCAGTACATCTTGATATAATTTAGAGGATTTTATTTCTCTACCACTTCATTTTCCTGAAGTAATTTGGTACCTAACCTGAAATTATTTTCATTATGTTGTGTTCTTTTTGATGAAAATTATCATTATAATACTTTAATACATCATAACCAAATAGATATTCCATGAAACAAGACTTGAACACCATTAATATAATCAGTGACAGAAGTTATTTCAAGGGAAGTAATCAAAACTCTGAAAATCAGGAAAACTGACAAATGGAAGGGCTAGAAAAGATTTATAAGTATTGATAAAATTACTTCATATGGATGATTAAATATTTACAAGGCGCTTTATTAGTTTCCCCTCTGCTCTCTGATCCAAACATTCTTGACAAAAGGCATCATGTATGTATGTGCCAAACGATAGGCACACCAGTGCTTCCTCTAAATATATGCCCTCTACCTTTTAGTGTCCTTTAAAATGCATTCACTGCCTATATCATGGGGTAAATGTCTATAAACATTTAAATGAAAACAGTATGTTGGCTTAGGAGTAAAGAGATCATGAGAAACAATCCTAGGGATGTAAGGAGACATTGATTAGATGATTACTAAACAAGCTGCCTGAATAAGAAATTAAGAATTC
>CM053775.1:49265694-49282775 GCA_028658325.1 Potorous gilbertii
GAAGGGAGGGTAATGGGAGGAGGGAGCAATTTGAAGTCAACACTTGGGGAGGGACAGGAAGAAAGGAGAGAATAGAAACAACGGGGGGCAGAATAGGATGGAGGGAAATATAGTTAGTCTTACACAACACGATTATTATGGAAGTCATTTGAAAACTACACAGATATGGCCTATAATGAATTGCCTGCCTTCCCAAAGGGAATGGGTGGGGAGGGAGGGATGGGGAGAAGTTGGAACTCAAAGTTTTTCGAGCAACTGTTGAGTATTGTTCTTGCTACTAGGAAACAAGAAATACAGGTAATGGGGAATAGAAAGTTATCTGGCCCTACAGGACAAAGGAGAAGATGGGGTAAAGGAAGGGAGGGATGATAGAAGAGAGGGCAGATTGGTGATATGGGTAATTAGAAAATTCAGTGTATTGGCGAGGGGGGAGGGCATAAATGGGGACAAATTTTGGAACCTAAAATCTTGTGAAAATAAATGTTAAAAGCTAAATAAATAAATATATTTAAAAAACAAATAAAATAAAAAAAGGAATGTAATTAATAAGCTCTTTGGGGGCAGGGACTGTTTTTGCTTTTTCTTAAGGTCCCCAGAATTTAGCAGCAGCATATAAGAAATATCTGATTGAAATCCGTGTACTACTAAGTTTTCTCGGTCTTTGTGAAATTGCTTGTAATCTTTTGAGTAGATAAGATTTAAAGAAAAAAATATAATGCAAGTTCTAATGAGATAGATAATTTCGTAGGAAACATCTAACCAATTCATTTTTTAAATATAATTTTATTTATTTAAAATTATACATTCATTTTCACAAAATTTTGGGTTCCAAATTTTCTACCCACTTGTCCCTTCCCCCCTCCCCAATACACTGAGCATTCTAATTAGCCATATCATCAATCTGTCCACTCCTCTTTCATCCCTCCCTTCCCTTACCCCATCTTCTCTTTTGTCCTGTGGGGCCAGATAACTTTCTTTTCCCCGTTACCTGAATTTCTTATTTCCTAGTAGCAAGAACAATACTCAACAGTTGATCCTAAAACTTTGAGTTCCAACTTCTCCCCATCCCTCCCTCCCCACCCATTCCCTTTGAGAAGGCAGGCAATACAAATTAGGCCATATCTGTGTAGTTTTGCAAATGACTTCCATGCCCCCCCCACATTGTTTATATTATCTCTTTTGATCCTGTCCCTCCCCGAGTTTTGACTTCCAATTGTTCCCTCTTCCCATTGCCCTCCCTTCCATAATCACCCCCATGATACTTATCTCCTTCTCCCCAACTTTCCTGTACTGTAAGTTGGAATTTTATACCAAAATGAGTGTGCATTTTATTCTTTCCTTTAGTCTAATGTGATGAGAGTAAACTTCATGTTTTTTTTCTCAGCTCTCCTATTTTCCCCTCCACTAAAATGTCTTCTCCTTGCCTCTTCTATGAGAGATAATTTTAACCCATTCAATTTCACCCTGTCACCTCCCACTACATTTCTGCCTCACCGTTTACCTTGATTTCTTTTAAGATGTGATACCCTCCTGTTGAATTCACTCTCTGCTCTCTGTCTCTCTGTTTGTGTGCATGTGTGTGTGTATGTGTGTGTGTAGTCCCGCCAACTACCTAGATACTGAAAAGTTTCAAGAGTTACAAATATTTTCTTCTATGTAGGAATGTAAACAGTTAAACTTTTGTAAGTCCCTTGTGAATTCTCTTTGCTGTTCACTTTTTCATGCTTCTCATTCTTGGGTTTGAAAGTCAAATTTTCTTTTCAGCTCTGGTATTTTCCTCAAGAATGCTTGAAAGTCCTCTATTTCACTGAAAGACCATATTTTCCCCTGAAGTATTATACTCAGTTTTCCTGGGTGTGTGTTTCTTGCTTTTGGTCCTAGTTCCTTTGATTTCTGGAATATCCTATTCCACTCCCTTCCATCCCTAAAGTAGAAGCTGCTAGATCTTCTGTTCTCCTGATTGTATTTCCACAATACTGGAATTATTTCTTTCTTGCTGCTTGCAATATTTTCTCCTTGACCTGGGAACTCTGCAACTTGGCCACAATGTTCCTAGAGGTATCTCTTTTTGGATCTCTTTCAGGCGGTGATGAGTGGATTCCTTGAATACTTGTTTTGCCCTCTGGTTCTAGAATATCAGGGTGGTTTCCTTGATAATTTCATGAAGGGTGACGTGTAGCCTCTTTTTTTGATCATGGCTTTCAGGTAGTAACATAATTTGAAAATTTTCTCTCCTGGATCTATTTTCTAGGTCACTTGTTGTTCCATTGAGTTATTTCACATTTTCTTCCATTTTGTCATTCTTTTGGTTTTGTTTTGTCATTTCTTCTCATAAAGTCATTAGCCTCCATCTGTTCCATTCTAATTTTGAGAGAACTATTTTCTTCAGTGAGCTTTTACACCTCTTTTTCCACTTGGCTAATTCTGCTTTTGGAAGCATTCTTCTCCTCATTGGCTATTTAAACCTCTTTTGCCATTTGAGTTAGCCTATTTTTCAAGGTGTTATTTTCTTCAGCATTTTTTTGGGTCTTCTTTAGCAAGGTATTGACCCTTTTTTCATGCTTTCCTGGCATCTCTCTCATTTCTTTTTCCAGTTTTTCCTCCACCTGTCTAACTTAATTTTCAAAATCCTTTTTGAGTTTCTTCCATGGCCTGAGCCCATCGGATGCTTATTTAAGATGTTTGGGATACAGAGGCCTTGTCTCATGTGTCTTTCCCTGATGGTAACGTTGTTCTTCCTCATCAGAATGAAACGACGGAACCATCTGCTCACCAAGAAAGTAAGCTTCTCTGGTCTTATTTTTTTCCCTTTTCTGGGAATTTTACCAGCCAGTTACTTGACTTCTGAGATTTCTCTCCACCCTTCCCTAGATCCACCCAGCTAGTGCTTGGGGCCTGAGATTCAAATGCTGCTTCCCAGCCTCAGGGCTTTCTGTGGTGGGGTTGGCTGCGATTCAATGGGAGCTTAAGTTCTGGTTCTCAGGTGGGTGCAGAGACGCCTCCCAGGCTCAGTTCCCTCAGGTAGTTTATGTGGAGACCTTCCATAATGGAGCTCCTGTTGAGCTCCTGCCTTCTCTGGGAGCCTCTGGCTGCCGCTGCCTCTGCTGCTGCCTCCTGAGGGGGTCTGCGTTATGGAGACTCCCCGCTCCCTTCTCGGCCAGCCCAGAAGTCTCTCTCACTGACCTGTGCGTCTGTGGGTGAAGGGGCCTTAGTAGCCACTGGAGATTCCATCCCTGCAGATTGCCCCGATCTGTTCCTCACTTTGCCCAGTGGCCAGGGACGGGCTGGGCTCTGCTCCTGTCCGGTGTGTGACGGACCTTTGGAGTAGGTTTTTCAGGGGTCTCTGGAACGGAACTCTACTTCACTGTGTTGTTGCGCCGTTTCCACTGCTCCAGAATTTATTGGGAGTTCTTTTTAGAGGAAATCCATGGGTTGTGGGTTCGATGCTACATATATGAAACTTTCTACTCCTCCGTCTTGGCTCCTCCCCAATGCCCACTTTTTAAAATAATATAATTTATTTATTTTCAGATTTCACCATCCATTCGTAGAAGATTTTGAATTGCGCAAATTTCTCCCCATCTCTTCCCTAATCCCACCCCTGGACAGCGTGTACACCCATCACCACTTTCCCTTATCTACCCTCCCTTCTATGACACTCCTCTCTCTTCCACCTCCCCTCTAATACCCTATAGGGCAAGATACATTTCTCTACCCCGTTTACTGTACAACTCATTTTCCAGTTGCCTGAAAAAACAGTTTTTACCATTCATTTTTAAAGCTTGGACTTGAACATTCTTTCCCTTTCTTCCCCCCCTCCCCACCTTCATTGGGAAAGCAAGTAATTTAATATGGATCTTACATGGGTATCCATGCACAGTATCTCTATAATCGTCTTGTTGTGAAAGACTAACCCCATTTTCCTCTATCCTGTCCTGACTTTCATTAATTCCACTCTCTCCCTTGATCTGTCCCCCTTCAATAGTATTTGCTTCTGATTAGACCTCCCCCAGTCTGATTTCTCTTCTATTATCCTCTTCCTCTTACCGCTTTCTCCCCTGCCTTCCATTGGATAAAATCAATTTCTATACCAATTGAATTTGCGTCATTCCCTCCATAAGGGAAATGTGATGAGAGGAAGAGTCACTTCACCTCACCCCTCCTATCCTCCATTGTAAATCTCTTTCTTGCCCCTTTGGTGTGAGATGATTTACCACATTCTACCTCTCCCTTTCTCTTTATTCCAGTAGATTTCTCTCAACACCTAATTTTATTTTTAGTTGCCCTCCCTTTATATTCAGCTCACCCTGTTGCCTCTGTCTACATATTTATGATATTTGAAGCCTTCTGTGTTGTTTGTGAGTTTAGAAGTGTGGAAACAGCTGCCTCTGCCAGTGATTCAGTGCCCTTAAACCTGCTACAGTCCAGTCTGTGCTGAAACAGCCCACACTTGGCCACACTCACTTTGAGCCAAATGCAGTTGACCCTTCCAGTCAATCTTCCAGACTGTCTTTGTCTGGACATCTATTTCACTCTGTATTTTGTGGTTTCTGCTACTCCAGAATTTGTTTAGAGCCAAATTTTGCAGGTATATTGAAGTATTTAGGGACAAAGTTTGAGTACATCCCTGCTTCTTCTCCACCGTCTTGACTCTGCCCCCTCAAATTGTTACATGTGAAGTTTTGCTTCAATTAAGTGGAAAAAGAACTCATTAGTTAATGTACTATGCAACTAAAAAAGGTAGAAAAGGAGGAATTACAAATTTGAAATTACATACCAAATTAAAAAAAATTTAAATCTTAGGAAATATTGAAACAATGAAATTAGGAAAACTATGTGACTAATAAATTAAAGAAACTATTTATATGAAAATAGCAAGAAAATAGATAAACATTTGGTTATTTGATCAAGGTAAAGGAAAGAAGAAAATGAAAGTACTAGTATCAAAAAAGAAACGGGTGAATTCTTCACTTTTGAGTATGAAGTTAAATAATTTGCTCTCCACAATGACTGGATCAGATTACAGCTCCAGCAACAACGAATTAGTGTTGCAGATATCACTCATCCTCTTCAGCATTTATCGTTTCCCACTGTTATCAAAGAAGCCAACCTGGTAAGTGCGAAGAGGTACCTCAAAGTTGGTTCGATTTGCATCTCTTTAATCAATAGTGATTTAGAGTATTTTTATACCATTAGAGATAGCTTTAATTGCTTCTTTTGAAAATTTACTCATCATATCTTTGACTATTTATTAATTAGGGGACGACTTGTATGCTTGTAATTTTGACTCAGGCCCCTTGTATTTGAGAAATGAGGCCATTATCACAGACACTACTTGCAAAAAAATATTTCCCACTCTTCCCTTCCATTTTTCATGATGTTCTCTACCTCTTGTTCTGTCGTAAAGTCCTTCATTTTCCATAGTTCTGATGAATAAACTGCTCTTTTCCCTCCACATCTGTTCATAGTATCAGCCTTTATACCTAGATTCTGTAACCACTGGAATTTTATTCTGCTATGCAGTGTCAGACGTTGATTTATGCCCAGTTTCTGGCACACTATTTTCCAGTTTCCCTAGCAGTATTTTGTCAAAGAGTGCATTCTAATGCCGGTAGCTGTCGTCCTAGGATTTATCACACAGTGGATTGCTATAATCATTGACTACTGTGTCTTGTCTATCTAATTTAATTCCACTGATATACCCCTCTGTTTCTTAGCCAGTATCGAGTGGTTTTGATAATTGCTGCTTTATGACACAATATAAGATATGATATGGGTAGGCCACCTTTCCTAGCATTCCTTTTTATTAATTCTCTTCATATTCTGGACCATTTGTTCTTGCAGATCAATTTTAATAATATATTCCTAGTACTATAAAATAATTTTTTGTGGTTTGATTGGTATGGCACTGAATAAGGAAATTAATTTAGATAGAAGTGTCATTTTTATTATATTAGCTCAAACACTAGCAACTGATTTTTTTTCAATTAATTATATACCTCTTTATTTGTGTGTAAAGTATTTTGCATTTGTGTTCGCATAGTCCCTGGGTCTGTTTGGCAGGTAGGTTCCCCAATGTTTTATAATGTCATCAGTAACTATAAATGGAATTTCTATTTCTATTTTTCCTATTGCTCTTTCTTAGTAACATATAGAAATGCCAGTGATTTATATGTGTTTATTTTATATCCTGACACTTTGCTGAACATGTTTATTATTCCAAGTAGAATTTTCCTTAATTCCCTAGAATTCTCTAGGTATATGATTATATTGTCTGCAAGGTGTGATAAGTTGGTTTCTTCTTTGCCTATTCTAATTCTTTCAGTTTCTTTTTCTTCTCTTTTTACTGAAGCTAATGTTTCTATTACCACACTGAATAAGAGTGGTGATAATGGACATCTTTTTTCACTCTTGATCTTATTGGAAATGCATCTACCTCATCCTCATTTCATATAATGCTTACTAATGGTTTTAGGTAGATTCTTCTTATCATTTTAAGGAAGGCTCCATTTATTTCTATTCTCTCCAGTGTTTTCAATACGAATGGGTACTGCATTTTGTCAAAAGCTTTTTCTGCATCTATTGAGATGGTCATATGGATTCTGTTAGTTTGGTTGCTGGTGTGGTCAATTATGTTGATACTTTTCTAATACTGAACCATGCCTGCATTTCTTGTACAAATTCTACCCCATCAAAATGTATTATTCTCATGAAAATTTGCCGTAAACTTTTTGCTAATATCTTATTTACAAATATTATCTCTCTATTCACTGGGGAAATTTATCTATAATTCTCTTTTTCAGCTTTGTTTCTTCTCTTTTTAGGTATCAGCATCATATTTGTATTATTAAAAGAATTTGAGAGTACTCCTTCTACAACAGTTTTCCCTAATAGCCTATATAGTATTAGAATTAATTTTTCTTTAAATGTTTGAATGAATTTACTCGCAAGTCCATCAGACCCTGGAGATTTTGATGGCTTGTTCAAATTCTTTCATTGAGATGGGGTGGTTTAAGTATTTTACTTCCTCTTCTGTCAATCTCGGCAACTTAGATTTTTGTAAATATTTTTCCATTTCACTAAAACTGTCCATTTTGGTGACGTACAATTGCAATAAATTATTTGATATTATTGTTTTAATTTCCTCTTCAGTGGACGTGAGTTCATCATTTTCATTTTTGATGATTTCAATTTGGTTTTTTTTTCTCTTTTTTTGATGTCAAATTGAACAAAAGTTTATTAATTTTACTGTTTTTTTCATGAAACCAGCTTTTAGTTTTATCTATTCAACAATTTTCTTAATTTCAATTTTATTAATCTCTCATTTAGTTTTTAGTATTTGTAATTTGGTATTTAACCGGAAATTTTCAATTTGTTATTTTTCTTGCTTTTTCTGTTGCACGACCAATTCCTTCATCTCCTCTTTCTCTATTTTGTACATGTTAGCATTCAGCGATATAAAACTTCCCCTGTGAGTCACTTTTAAAGCATCCCATAAGTCTCATTATTGTCGTTTTCTTTAAGTTATTGATTATTTCTTTGATTGGTTGTTTGACCCACTCCTTCAGAATTAGATTGTTTAGTTTCCAATTAATTTTTGATCTCTCTTTCCATATAACTTTATTATAAATAACTTCTATTACATCATGATCTAAAAAGGATGTGTTGACTCGCTATGTTTTTCTGCCCTGGAATGTGAGGTTTTTTGTTCTGCTACTTGGTCAGTTTTTATGTATGTGCCAGGTACCAACTGCGAAAAAGGTACATTCCTTTCTTCTTACATTCTCTTTTCTCCAGAGATCTGGGATATCTACCTTTTCCCAGAATTCTATTCGCCTCCTTAACTTCTTGTTTAATTTGAGGTTAGTTTTCTCACTTTCAGAGAGGGAGAAAATGAGTTTCTCCAGTAGTTCACTTTTTCTATTTTTTTTTGTAACTCCCTTAACATCTCTAAGAATTTAGATGCTATACCACTTGATGTATAAATGTTTAGTTCTGAAAATACTTCATTATCTATGGTGCCTTTTGCCAGGTATTGTTGCATTCCTCTTTTGATCAGATCTATTTTTGCTTTTGCTTTTTCTGAGATTGGGATTTCTACCCCTGCTTTTTTTTTTCTACTTCTACTGAGGCATATTATGTTTTGCTTTTATCATTTTAACTTTTATTTTTACCCTGTGTGTATTTTACCTTTACCCTGTGTGTATCCCAGTATTTCAAACCCTTTTTTTCGAACAATATATTGTAGCATTACAGTTTTTAATCTATTCTGCTATCTACCTCCATTATATGGGAGAATTCATCTCATTCTCATTAAGAGTTATGATTACTCTTTGTATCTTCCTCTGCGTACTATATTCTCTCCATTCTATTCTCCCCCATTTAAGCTTTAATTTCTAGCTTCTCTCTTACCATCCTCACTAGAGGGTTGCTTTTAACCACTGCCTCCCTCAACCTGCCCTCCTTTCAGCCCCCTTCTTTTTACTTTTCTTCTTCCCTTACTACATCTTCCTCCATAATGTACATCCCACTTTTTTGTTTCCCCTTTCCTTTACAACTGACTGTAGGGTAAGTTAGATTCCTATACTTAACTGAGGATGTTGTTCCCTCCTTGAACTAAATGAGATGATGGTAAAGCTCAAACAATGCTCATCTCCCTCCCTTCTTTCCCTCTACTACAATATATTTTTGTGCCACTTCAAATGATGTTATTTACCCTTCTCTGCTGTCTCCTTTCCACTTCTCCCATTACAATCCTTTCACAACCGTTAATTAAGTTTTCTCATCATCATATCAGTAAATTTATACCCACACCATATAAATATGTATATCCATTTTAAATATTATAATAAAGAAAAAAATCTCAAATTTAACACGTTACATCCTCCCCCACAGGAATGTAAATGGTTTTCCTTATTGGATAAAAACATTTATTTTTGTTTTCTTGTTTACCTTTCTGTGCCTCTCTTGCATCTTGTATTTCAATATCAAATTTTCCATTGAGCTCTGGTCTATTCATCAGGAAGGTTTGGAAATCCCTTATTTCACTAAAAGTCCATCTCCTTGCCTGAAAAATGATGCTCGGTTTTGCTGGGTAATTGATGCTTGGTAGTAGTCCAAGCTCCTTTGTCTTACGTAATACCATGTTACAGTTACTCCAGTCTTTTAATATAGAAAATGCTAGGTCTTGTATGTTCCTGACTGTAGTTTTTAGACATTTGAGTTGTTTCTTTCTGATTGATTGCAATATTTTTTACTTGACCTGATAATTCTGGAGTTTATCTACAATATTCCTTCATGTTTTCAATTTGTGATCTCCTTCAGGAGGTGATCGATGGATTCTTTCCATTACTATTTTGCCTTCTGCTTCTGGGATTTTAGGACAGTTTTAATTAATTATTTCTTGGACGATACCATCCATGCTTTCTTTCTTCATCATGGCTTTCCAGTAGACCAATACTTTCTTAGATTGTCTCTCCTGTATCTATTTTCCAGGTCAATTGTTTTCCAAAGAAATATTTTACATTTTCTTCTCTTGTTTCATTCTTTGGATTTTGTTTAGTGATTCATGATGGCTTTGAGAATCATGAGCATCTTCTTTTACAATTCCAATTTTTATTGAATTGTTTTCTACAGGTAGCTTTTGTATCTTCCTCTCCATTTGTCCAATTTTTAGTTTTCAAGGCGTTATTTTCTACACTTAGGTTTTGTACTTTCTTACACATTTGGCCAATTATGCCTTTATAGAGCTGTTCTCTTCAGTGAAATCATTTTTTTTATTTATTTTGTCCATTGCATTTTTAAAATCATTGGCCAATTATTCTTCTACCTCTCTAATTTGGGTCTTTAAATCCTTCTTTAGCTTTTCCAAGAATGCTTTTTGGGTTTGAGACAACTTCATATTCCCTTTTGAGGTTTCAGATATGTGTATAGTTTCAATGCTGTCCTCTTATGAATTAATATTTGATGTTCTTTGTCACCCTAATAAGGTTCTATAGTCTTTGCTTTTCTAATTTGATTCTTGGTCATGGTAATTGACTTTGAGACTTCTAAATTTCGTCTTAGCTCTAGAACTCCAATCTCGGCGAGGTCTCACACCAGGCCTTGAAGCTCTCTTCTCTTTGGTTTGTTCCTGGAAGAGTGAGGGTGAGGGAAGATAGGGGGTTGGTAAGGTATAAGGCATTGAAAGTCCTGTCATTTTTAATTGTAGCCATTTGTTAGTGATCTTACACTAATCTGTCCAGCTCTCTGGGCTTGAATTTCAGGCAGAGTCCAGGGAGGAGCTTGGAGCTTGTCAGCACTAGGTCTAAGAAACACTCAGTGACCACACAGAGATCTCTTCTGCTGCATAGGTATCATTTTCCCCTCTAGTCACTGGAGAGACTGAAATGTGTGACTGCAAAATGAGTGACTAAAATCTTTGAAGGCCTTGACATTTTTAATCCTTGCATCTTGTTATTGATCTTATATGCTTCTGTCTCACTTTCTAGGACTCAGTTTCCTGTAAAGTCACATAAAGAGTTTGGAAGCTAAGGTCTCAGAAAGTCTAGTAACATTTATTCCTTGGACATTTCTGGCTGATTAAACAATGCTCATTCATTTCACTAGGCCTCAGTTTCAGGAAGTTACCTAGGAGGGACTTGTATGCTAAATGGTCTTAAAGCCTGCTTAGGTAAAGTTCTAGGAAATTACTGACCAATTTATCAATTAGTCACAGATGCCAAAATTTTGCACTACGTATTAGCAAAAAGAATACAACAACTAGGGGAGAGGAGCCAGGATTGCAGAGTAGAAAGAATCACATGTGCTAGCTACGAACCCAAAGCCCATAAATTTCATGTAAAAAGAACTCTCAACAGATTCTGGAGCAGTGGAAGCTGCGCAACAACAGAGTGAAGGAGATTTCCGTTCCAGAGACCCCTGAAAAACCGAACCCAAAGGTCCATCACACACCGGATGGGAGTGAAGCCCAGCCCTTCCCTGGCCTCGCAGCACTGAGAGGAGCAGATCCGAGCAGGCTTCAGGGAGAGATTTTCTGGCCGCTGCGAAGGTCCCTCCTCCCACAGGCGCACAGATCATTGGGAGAGACTTCTGGAATGGCT
The DNA here is from genome assembly GCA_028658325.1 of Potorous gilbertii. Taxonomy (NCBI): domain Eukaryota; kingdom Metazoa; phylum Chordata; class Mammalia; order Diprotodontia; family Potoroidae; genus Potorous; species Potorous gilbertii. The sequence continues at coordinate 49,276,797 of CM053775.1, forward strand.
GAGAGGGGAGCAGGGCGTCTCCATAACGCAGGGCCCCTCGGGAGGCATCTCGTGGCAAGAGGCTCCTGGAGCAGGCAGGAGCTCGGCAGGAGTTCCATTATGGAAGGTGTCCACATAAACCCCCTGAGGGTACTGAGCCCTACGAGGTAACACTGCCCCCACCTGAGAACCTGAATTTAATCTTATCCTGAATAGTAGCCCCACGTGCCACCAAAAGCCCTGAGGCTGGGGAGTAGCATTTGAATCTCAGACCCCAAGAACTTGCTAGGAAGATCTAGGCGGAGTTGGAGAGGAATCTCAGAAGTCAAGTAACTGGCTGGGAAAATGCCCATAAAAGGGGAAAAAGAATAAGAACATAGAAGGTTATTTTCTTGGGAAACAGATATTTCCTCCCTTCTTTTCTGATGAGGAAGAACAATTCTTAACATAAGGAAAAGACATAGGAGTCAAGGCCTCTGTATCCCAAACATCTGAAATAAACATCCAATGGGCTCAGGCCATGGAAGATCTCAAAAAGGATTTTGAAAATCAAGTTAGACAGGTGGAGGAAAAACTGGGAAGAGAAATGAAAGAGAAGCAAGAAAAGCATGAAAAACGGATCAGTACCTTGCTAAAGGAGACCCAAAAAAAATGCTGAAGAAAATAACACCTTGAAAAATAGGCTAACTCAATTGGCAAAAGATGGAACTTATCTGAAAATGAGAAATAGTTTCTATCTAAAACTATCATGAAACATTATCTCTAATGGGGATAAGATATAAGCCTTCCCAATAAAGTCAGATAATGAGGAATCAAAACTCTCACTGTTTCCAGATCGTATACGTAGAGAATTCTGGAGAACAAACTAAAAGCTAGTTGAAATAATTAATAACTTTAAAATAGTTGCAGGATATAAAATAAAGGCACATCATTCATCGACATTACCATATATAACCAACAAAGACCAGCAGCAATGGATAGAAGGAAAAATTTCATTTAAAGTAACTGTCGTTAATCTAAAATACATTGGAGTCTACCACTAAAGAGAAATTCTTTTCACACAAAAAATACTTTTCACACAAATAAAGTCAGAAGTATAAAACTGGAAAAAACGTCAGTTGATCACGGATTGGCCTAGCTAATATAAGAAAAATGGCTATCACACCTAAACTAATTAACTTTGTACCATCCAATCAAACAATACAAATTTTGTTGAGCCGGAAAAATCATTAAAAAATAATTTAGAACTAAAAGTAAGAATATCAAAGGATCAGCGAAAAATGGTGGACTAACCACATCGGAACTTATAATGTGTTATAAACCAGCAGCAGTCATCAAAATGATCTGGTAGTGTGTAAGAGAAAGGATAATGCATCAATGAGTCAGTTTGGTATGAGACATAGTATTAAATGGCTCCAGGCCTCCGGTATTTGATATACTAAAGACTCCAGGTTCTGGGACAGGAACTCACTATTATACTTCTGAGAAAATCTTTTGGGAAAAATGGGAAACAGCATGGTAAAAGTTAGGTATAGGATCATATATTAAATTACTAAACAAAAGAAAACAAAACTTGGTAAAAGATGTAGACATAAAGGCTGATGTCATAAGCAATTTAGTAGAGCATGGAACAGTTCATCTGTCAGGTCTGTTTAGAAGAATTTAGGACCAAAAAATAGATAAAGAGCATTCTGAGATTCAAATTTGGTCATTTTGATTGTTTGAATGAAACAGTTTTTGCACAAACCAATCCAATGCAACCTTGATTAGAAAGAAAATAGAAAGCTGGGAAACAATTTTAGAGCAAGTGTCTTTGATAAATACCTATTTCTCAAGTATATAGAGAACCAGCTTTTAATTTCTAAAAAATACAAGTCATTCCCCAAAGCATAAAAGGTAAAAGAATATGAACTGGCTGTTTTCAGATAAACAAATCAAAACTACTTATAATCACATGGAAAAATGTTCTATATCATTATACATTTGAGATATACAAATTAAAGTAACTCTGATATTCCACCACAATTTCATCAGATTGTCCAATATAACAGAAAAGAAAAATGAACCCACGTAAATCATTTGCATTTCTATATATTGCTAACAAAGCCAAACAGCAAAAGATAGAAAAATAAATCCCAATTAAAGTTCCAGTAAGCACTATAAAATAATTAGGAGTCTACCTGCCAAATCAAACCCAGGAACTCTATGAACAGAATTACAAAACACTTTTTGCAAAGATGTCTTATCTAAGTAAGTGAAAAACAGCAGTTGCTCGTGGGCAAAGAGAGATAATATAACTAAAATGGCAATTTTCCTTAAATTAATTTACTTATTCAGTGCCATACTAATCAAACTACCACAACATTATTTTGTAGAGCTAGAATAATAATATTGAGAGAGACTGGGGACAGAGGCAAGATGGCAGAATGAGAGAATGGACCTAAGCTCTACCACAAATTCCTCTAAAAAGAGAATCTAATCGTATTTTAGAGTGACACAATCCACCAGGAAAGAGAGAGTGGCAGATATCTCGCCCAGGACAGCCTGCAAGGTTGACGAAAAGGATAGGTTACACGGGGCTGGGTGGGAATGTAGAGTACATACGCTATACCAGCTCACACCCTGTCATAAGAAAGCAAAGCATGAACCACCAGGCAAAATAATCAGACGGAGCAGTGTAGATTCTCAAACATATCAGCACAGAACAGGAGTCCAGTGGAACTGAGCGAGAGAAAAATCATCAATGAACTCCCTAGGAAAAAATCCCCAGGGGCAGATGGATTTACAAATGAATTCTATCAAACAATTAAAAAACAGTTAATTCCAATATTATAAAGACTGTTTCTGAAAATTGATGGATTACTATCAAACCCTTTTTATGATACAAATGTGGTTCAGGTACCTAAACCAGGAAGAGTCAAACAAGAGAAAGAAAATTATAGACTAATTTCTCTAATGAATATAGATGCAAAAGTTTTAAATAAGACATTAGTAAAAAGAACACAGCAATTTACTACGAGAATAATACATTATGGTCAAGTAAGATTTACGCCAGAAATGTAGGGCTAGTTCAATTTTAGGAAAACTCTCAGCATTATTGATCATTTCAAAAACAAACTTAACAGAAACAATCTGATTATCTTAATAGACGCAGAAAAAGCTATCGACAAAATATAGCACTTATTCCTATTGAAAACACTGGAGAGCATAGAAATAAATGCAGCCTTCCTTAAAAATAATAAGCAATATCTACTTAAAACCACCAGCAAGAATGATATGCAATGTGGATATGTTAGATGAGTTTGGTATAAGTACACAGGTGACACAAGTATGTCCATTATCCCCAGGATTGTTACTCAATATGATACTACAAATATCAGCTTCAGCAATAACAGAAGAAAAAGAAATTGAAGGAATTAGAATAGTCAAAGAAGACACTAAGTTTTCACTCTTTGCAGATGATATGATGATATGCTTAGAGAATCCTAGAGAATAAAAAAAAAATCTATTTGAAATAATAAACAATTTTGGTAAGGATGCAGATTACAAAATAAATCAATATAAGTCACCTGCATTTCTATAAATTCCTAAGTCCAACAGCAAGAAATAGAAAGAGAAATCCCATTTCAAGCTATAGTAGACACTACAAAATATCTGAGAGTCTACCTTCCTAAAGAAATCCAAGGACTATATGAACAAAATTACAAAACACTTTATGAACAAATAAAGTCAGAACTAATTGGGAAACCATCAGTATCTCATACGTAGGTTGAGTTAATACAATAAAAACGACAATACTACCTAAATAGTTTACTTATGGAGTGCCATGCCAATGAAAGTACTGGAGAAAATTTTTTATGGGGTAGAAAAACTAATATCCAAATTCTTCTGGAGGAACAAAATGTCCAGAATAGAAAGGGAAGTAGTGAAAAGAAATGGTAATGAAGGTGGCTTAGTCCTACCATATCTCAAATTGTAATATGAAGCAGCAATAATCAAAACCACATCATACTGACTAAGAAATAGATCGAGGCGCGGCAGCGGGTCTTGGTGGCTGGCAGACAGGCGGGCTGGAGCGCTGCGAGCGGCCCCTTGTGCACATGTGGAGGAGCGGCAGCAGCCCCAGACACAGGGCAGCAGCCTGAGACGCCCTCGAACGCCTCGGCTCTCCCTAGTGAATCGTGCCCTTCCTCCGACCAGGAGGCGGTGGCAGCAACGGCTGAGGAGGCGGAGGCCGGTGTGTGGAGTAGGGTCGCTCCCGGGCTCGGGGTGCGGCAGCGGCGACGGCGGCAAGATCGGCGGTAAAGACGGCCAAGGCAGGCGGGGAAGATGAAAGGTAGCTGGGAGCTGGGAGACATGACACCACACAACTTTAAGCAGGTGAAGAGGCTAAACCAGGTCATCTTTCCAGTCAGCTACAATGACAAGTTCTACAAGGATGTGCTGGAGGTTGGCTAGCTAGCAAAGCTTGCCTATTTCAATGATATTGCAGTGAGTGCAGTATGCTGTAGGAAGGATCATTCACAAAATCAGAAGAGACTTTACATCATGACACAAGGATGTCTGGCACCTTACCGAAGGCTAGGAATGGGAACTAAAATGTTGAATCATGTCTTAAACATCTGTGAAAAAGATGGCACTTTTGACAACATCTATCTGCATGTCCAGACCAGCAATGAGTCAGCGATTGACTTCTACAGGAAATTTGACTTTGTGATCATTGAGACGAAGAAAAACTATTACAAGAGGATAGAGCCAGCAGATGCTCATGTGCTACAGAAAACCCTCAAAGTTCCTTCTCTTGGACAGAATGCAGATGTGCAAAATACCGACAGCTGAATAAATTACGAATGAACTTTCTTGCACTTTCTTGTGGCCAAATAAAAAAGAGGCCCTTTGATTTCTCTTCCCTCCCCCTTTTAGAATCTTTCTCCCCCTCTTTAACTTTATTTCTCTTCCTCCTTTTCCTCCAAAATTTTAATACTTCTTCCAAGGACTGTAAAATTAATCATATTTAGGTTTTTTGTTTCATGTTTTTTTTTTTTGTGAAGTGGGGTGGGTAAAGGGTGGAAAAGATGTCTTATTTTTTTAGTTTTACAGTTGGAGGGGATAGGTGGTCCTAAAAAATTGGATGTCATAATTTCAGATTTACTTTTAAGTGGTTTTTATGCCCTGCTTTCACATTGAAGGACAGATATTTACAAATCGTTTGTGTGTTTCTCTTTTCTCCTCCCCTACCCCACCTCTAAAAATAGCAATATATTGTCCTCTAATTCACCAATAGGTTTTGTGTGTTTGTGGTGTTTGGGATTTAAAAAAAAAATCTGTAAAATACTTAATCCCCTGAAACATTGCCTTGCACTCCACCTTTCAACCCTTCTGAGATATTTTTCAGGAGTGTGAAGCATTGTTAACCCTTGTAAGAAATACTAAGCTTGATCTTTTTTTTTTTAAGCAAATATTTCCCCCTAATCCTTGAAAGGGGATGAAAAGTGTTACGTCCTTTGGTCTCAGTATTTTTAAGTTAAGCTTCTCTGCTTTTGCTGATGAGTGGACTGGTTGTCTTGCAGGCTTATCCTACCTGCTGCCGATAGTTACTAGTGGCATTAACTATTTTTAGTGTATGTGGGCTGGTAAGATGTTCATGAAATCCTTACATCTCCACTAGTACTCTGTCCCTTAATTGACCTGAAAGGTTTGGTGTGACGTACTTTCCACCTCTTTTCTGCAAACACCTTGTCTGCTTTTGGAATCCTTATCAGTGGTCCGTTCCAGCCTTGCAGTTGAGTGTACACACGTAAGTCAGTCCTCCTAAATTAACCTGGTTGCAGGTACTTGGGCTTTTAAGGGACTGCTCATCACTTTATTAAAAATATCTGAAGGTGAGGTTTAGATGGATTTATGCATGATGATTTGTGCATTTGTCAGCTTTTCCCCCTCTTCTTAAAATTCAGCTAATTTAGACTTCTAAACCTTTGGCCACTTGGGTTTGAGGTGCAG
>CM053775.1:49283275-49309728 GCA_028658325.1 Potorous gilbertii
ATTTTTGAAGGAAATCAATTTTCTGCCCGTGTGACTAGCTAATTTGATTTGCTTTATTTTGCAGACAGATTTAGACTGGAGGTAGAGGCATGAGCAAACTGTATCCTGATCCTTGCCTTGAGGGGTTTCAAAGCCCTGGAGCAATTCTTCTCTGTGTTATGGGCTGCCTACATTAGCCAAGCTATTCCATTTCTCTCTGGTGTAGCGAGTTAAGCAGATCGCTGGGAGAGAAATCGGAAGCGGGGAGAGGAAAGAAGTGAACTTGGAGAGAGACTTTGTGCTTCAGTGTTTCAGGTAAGATCTTTTCATTTAGTTTTCAAACTTTTTTTGAACTTTTTTTTTAAACTTTTTTTTTAACTTTTCATTTCGTTTTTTAAAGCTCTCATTTCTCTTTCTTCCCCCTTACCTCCCTTCCTGGATAAAGGGCAACATAAAAGCTCTGAATCAGAAGTCTTCTTGTGGGGCTAGTAGTGGCTGCAGGGGTCGGGGACGGAGAAGGAGGAGGAGGAGGTGGTGGTAGTGGTGATGGTGAGCTCTGCAGGAAATGGTTGTGGCTTTGCTGTGCTCGCCTCTTCCCCGCGGAGCTTCCAGCACCCGAGGATGGAACCTCCCCTCCTCCCTGCCAAGGTTCCCTTGAAGGAACCGGGCTTCCTCTCCACCTCGCTCTCTTGGTTTGCCCCCCATGGCCTGGGCGAGGGTGAGGGTAGGTGCCCTTTGGCTCAATTCCCACCCTTCCCCTACTCGGGGAGAGGAGATTATTTCCCTCTACTTTCATGGAAGTGGGCTGTGTGTGCTTCCTTTCCCTCCACTCCCAGCTCCCCATGGGAATTAAAAGAAGGACTCCGCGTCTAGCCCGAAAAGACAACAAAAGAGAATAGGGGTTTTGGTTGGGAGCTTGGGTTAAAAGTGAAATTGATGCTTTAAAAAAGTTTTTTTTTGAATATTCAGACAGTTTTTAGCTCAGGGACACTCATACCTTGACCAGCGGTGGTAGATGGAAAGTAACATGTCTACTGATGCACACACACGCCCCCACTCCACCCACCCCACTACTTCTCACTGTTCCCATTACACTCACTAGCCAGGTCCTGACTATTACGGATCTGCCTTTGTTCTTTCTGACAATTGTACCATGGTTGGAGCGGTCTTCTGTTATCAAAATATCTTTCAACGTGACTGCTCCTGAGGCAGGATGGGCGGGAGCCAAGCTACCAAAGTTGCTGCTTTGTCAGTCTGGGGAGCAGCTCCCAGGAATTGTCCAATACTCCTGTGGCTTTGACTTTCTGTCTAAAAGCTGCAAAACAGTGAGCCAGAGTAATTTGATAAAAATACTGCATGATCTCTTAGATAATAGAACCGGCTGCTTTCGAGTAAATCCTTAATTTGGGGTCTGCGCGTCTCTCCGTGTGTCTGTCCCTGGTTGGGGAAGGTGGGGATGGAGGACAGACATTAACAATTTAATGTACTCATTCTTTAAGGAAAGTTCACCTTCCGTTTTCAATCAACTAAGCTGGCAGCCAGAGATACAAGCTTATTTGAGAACAGCCTCCGGGTACCAAGCAGGCTTGGATTGTTTTAGTAAAGGAAAAATGAGCAAAATGCTTTAACCTTCTCAGCAGTGGACTCTTTAAGAGACCAACTGTTGTGTCTGTGTCTGTGTGTTAGAAAGAAAAATATTCTTTGTGTACCTAAAATGTATTTTTGATGTGGAAGATGAGAAAATAGAGGATTTTCAAGACCAATTCTCAGAAAATGTAATGACATCTGATCTCCAAACCAAAGATGTACCTATTGTTTTTAGAATTTGTGGAACCTAACAGATAGGCCATTAAAGTCCTTTACAGTAAGATCACCATTTATCTATTAAATTAGGGAGCGATCAGCACGATTCATTTTTTTAATTTGAATTTATTTATTTAACATTTTACATTCATTTTCACAAAATTTGGGGTTCCAAATTTTCTCCCCATTTTTCTCCTCCCCCACCCCAATACACCGAACATTCTAATTTCCTCTATCACCAACCTGCCCTCTCTTCTATCATCCCTCCCTTCTCTTGTCACCATCTTCTCTTTTGTCCTGTAGGGCCAGATAACTTTCTACTCCCCATTACCTGTATTCCTTATTTCCTAGTAGCAAGAACAATACGCGACAGTTGTTCCTAAAACGTTGAGTCACAACTTCTCCCCATCCATCCCTCCCCACCATTCCCTTTGGGAAGGCAGGCAATTCAATATAGGCCACATCTGTGTAGTTTTGCAAATGATTTCGATAATAATCGTGTTGTGTAAGACTAACTATATTTCCCTCCATCCTATTCTGCCCCTCATTGTTGCTATTCTCTCTTTTGATCTGGAGTGTTGACCTCAAATTCTCCCTCCTCCCTTGCCCTCCCTTCCGTCATTACCCCTACCCTGCTGATCTCCTTCTCCCCCACTTTCTTGTGCTGTAAGATAGGTTGTCATACCAAAATGAGTGTGCATTTTATTCCTTCCTTTAGTCGAATGTAATGAGGGTAAACTTCATGATTTTTTTTCTCAGCTCTCCTCTTCCCCCCCACAAAATAGTCTCCTACTTGCCTCTTGTGTGAGAGATAATTTACCCCATTCCATTTCACACTCTCTCCGCCCAATACATTTCTCCCTCACCGTTTACCTTGATTTCTTTTAAGATACGATCCCATCCTAATAAATTCACTCCGTGCTCTCTGCCTCTGTGTGTGCGTGCATGTGTGTATGTGTGTGTGTGCACACACATGTGTACATGTGTGTGTGCGTGTGTGTGTATGTGTAATCCCAGCAACTACCCAGATACTGAAAAGTTTCAAAAATTACAAATATTTTCCTTCCATGTAGGAATGTAAACATTTCAACTTTGGTAAGTCTCTTATGACTTCTCTTTGCTGTTTACTTCTTCATGCTGCTTCTCATTCTTGTATTTGAACGTCAAATTTCTTTTCAGCTCTGGTCTTTTCATCAAGAATGCTTGAAAGTCCTCAATTTCATTGAAATACCAGTTTTTCCCCTGAAGTGTTATACTCAGTTTTGCTGGGTAGCTGCTTCTTGGTTTCAGTCCTAGTTTCTTTGACTTCTGGAATATCCTATTCCACGTCCTTCGACCCCTTAATGTAGAAGCTGCTAGACCTTGTGTTACCGTGATTGTATTTCCACAATAGTGGAATTGTTTCTTTCTAGATGCTTGCAATATTTTTTCCTTGACCTGGGAACTCTGGAATTTGGCCACAATGTTCCTGGGAGTTTCTGTTTTTGGATCTCTTTCAGGCAGTGTTTGGTGGATTCCTTGAAAGCTTATTTTGCCCTCTGATTCTAGAATATCAGGGCAGTTTTCCTGATAATTTCATGAAAGATGATGTCTAGGTTCTTTATTGGATCATGGCTTTCATGTAGTCCCTTAATTTTTAAATTGTCTCTCCTGGATCTATTTTCCAGGTCAGTTGTTTTTCCCATGAGATATTTCACATTATCTTCCATTTTTTCATGTTTTGGTTTTGTTTTGTGATTTCTTGGTTTCTCGGAAAGTCATTAGCCTCCATCTCTTCCATTCTAATTTTGAGAGAACTATTTTCTTCAGTGAGCTTTTCAACCTCTTTTTCCACTTGGCTAATTCTGCTTTTCAAAGAGCATTCTTCTCCTCATTGACTTTTTGAACCTCTTTTGCTAATTGAGAGCCTATTTTTCAAGATGTTATTTTCTTCAGCATTTTTTGGGTCTCCTTTAGCAAGGTATTGACCCATTTCTCATGCTTTTATTGCATCTCTCTCATTTCTCTTTCCAGTTTTTCCTCCACCTGTCTAAGTTGATTTTCAAAATCCTTTTTGAGCTCTTCCATGGCCTGAGCCCATGGGGTATCTATTTCAGATGTTTGGGATACAGAGGCCTTGACTCCTATGTCTTTACCTGATGGTAAGCAGTTTTCTTAGTCATCAGAAAGGAAAGATGGATACATCTGGTCACCAAGATAGTAACCTTCTATGTTCTTACTTTTTTTTCCCTTTTCTGTTCATTTCCCAGCCAGCTATTTGACTGCTGAGATTCCTCTCCACCTCCTCCCAGATCCGCCCAGGTAGTGCTTCGGGTGTGAGATTCTAATGCTGCTCCCCAGCCTCAGGGATTTCAGTGGTGGGCCTGGCTGCTATTCAACGTGAGCTTAAGTTCTGGACGTCAGGTGGGGGCAGGGCCGCCTCCCAGGCTCAGTTTCCTCAGGGCGTTTATGCAGAGACTTTCTGTAATGGACCCCAGCTCCTGCCTGCTCCAGGAGCCTCTGGCCCTCTGCTGCCTCTGCCGCTGCCTCCCGAGGGGGCCTGAGTCCCGGAGACACCCCGCTCCCCTCTCAGCCAACCCAGAAGTCTCTCTCCCTGACCTGTGCACCTGTGGGTGGAGGGACCTTCGTGGTCGCTGGAGATTCTGTCCCTGAAACTTGCTCTGATATGCTCCTCTCGGGGCCACGTGGCCAGGGAAGGTCTAGGCTCCACTCCCATCTGGTGTGCAACAGACCTTTGGGATCAGTTTTTCAGGGCTCTCTGGAATGGAAATCTTCTCTCTTTTGCTGCGTGGCTTCCACTGCTCCAGGATTTGTTGGGAGTTCTTTTTACAGGAAATTCATGGGCTGTTGGTTCACAGCTAGCATATGTCTATCTTTCTTCTCCACCATCTTGGCTCCTCCCCCACGATTCATTTTTTGCTATTACTTTTATACCACTTAGTGAAATGTAGGTGCTAGTGGTGGAACAATGTACACTGTTAAAAATTTGGTTGATGCTACCTTTTGCACCTTGAAAAAAATTGCTAGCTGTGACTATAAGGACATAGTTTTGAAGTTTGCATAATTACTTTGTGAAGGTGACCATATGGAATTTTTAGAATTTGAATCACAAAATAAAGTTCGATGTTTGCTTTATTAAAAGCAACTGATTCTATCTGAGCAAAATGGTGTCAACATAATAAAGATATTTCTAGGTTAATTTTGTGTGTGATGATTTTTAAAATCTACCATCAGAGTATTCAAAATGACTGCAGTGATTCTGGTGTATTAATTATGCTTGGAGGACAGCACACACACCCCCTAACTCCCCCCCCCCACAGCACACAGGGAGCTTTAGCACATACATACTAGAGGTCTCCCCTAACTGAAACATACTAGTGTATTTAGAGTTCTTCCTTTAGTTTTTGAACCCCAGGTTTATACAATTCTGTTTTTGTCCACCCTGACAGAGTGGCATTTTAAGGTCTCTCTACATATTCTCTCATTTATGGAAGGTTTTCTTTTTATTCAGTGTCCAGTATTTGTTTCCCAGACTGGATTACATCCTTATTAGGAAAATGACTGCAAGAAAACTTACCATTGATAGTGATTTTTTTAAAAAGAGAACAGAAAATCAAACACATTGCCATTCGATTTGTAAAATATTATTTGGCCCTAAAATTGTTTAACCTGTGCACTTTGCTGTCAAAAAGTAGAACCACCGAAGTGAGTGGAAGATGTGTCATGATAATGAAACTGAAGATTCATTTCCGCAAAGCTCTGATTAAATGTGATCTCTTTCAGAAGTGATCACTTGCCCTGGCATTTCTCTAAAAATGTTAAGCTTTTCATTTGCATTATGCTTAAAACTGTTCCGATTGAAACTTTTTTTGTCATGATAAATCAGTTTCCCAAATCTTTATGTTATTTTAGGTTGTGTTTTTTTAAATTATATATTTGAACTTTTATGAACAATAACATCTTTATAGGAACTTTTGTATGCTCAGTGACAATATCGCGAGTAGCCATGTAGAACTGAGTGAAAGTGGGAAACAATTAAACGTTAGTATCGTGGATTCAGATCTACGAAGAGCTCTAAAAAGAATGAAGGGAATACTCTTATTTTTTCATAGGTAACTCCAGAGACCAAAAAAGGTGAAGTTATTTATCCAAAGTCACACAGTTACTAAGTAGAAGAGGAAATCAAAACCCAGGTCCTCTACCTCTAGTTAAAATGCTCTTGAAATTAAATAATGAATTCATACATGATTGTTGACTAGATTAGACTGAAGAAATGTTATGCAGAAAATGTAATTTAGAATGAAATAGTCTTTCATCACAAACCACCTTTCATAATATAATATGTTAAGTTAGAGGACTTAGAAAGTTACATATAGTTTACTAGGCAACAATTCAGATGGGTGAGATTGAATATGAATTATGGCTTAGATTTACATCCTGAGTAACTCTTTTCAAAACTAAGGCACCCAGCATAGTAGAAACATATAGGATATGAGTTATACATAATCTTTTTATTTCTTAAACAGACAGTCCATAAAATTTGTTCTCCTATTTTTCTTTACTCTATTGTAGAGCTTCTCTAATTCTCTGCTTAATTGAGATTTTTGATGGTTTGGATAAGGACTGGGCTACAGTTTATCTTCTTGGTAAGCAAATATTTTCTCGACAGTGGAAATCAATTGTGTAATAAGATTTCAGGAGGAATTCCTAGAAATCTTAAGAGAATAAGATTTTGAAGCTCTTCAAAGAAGCAGCCATTTACACATAGAGAGTTATTTACTAATTGTAAGGTCTTCTTTTCAATTCATTACGTTAAATCTTATAAGGACCTCAACTTCACTGCTGGGTAATTTAGGCTGGTTTGTATTGTCCATATAACAAGAACTCTCACTGCATTTCTTTAAAAATATTAGCCTTGTTTTAAAAAAAATTCCTGATTAGTTACATATAATTGAATTTACTCTTCCTTTGTATTTTTTTCTCTTATCATTCTGTAAATATACATTGTCAGTATATTTTTTTCTCTCTACCCCTCCTGCCCCCTTTATCATACAGTTTTAATCTGGACTTCATTCTTCCAATACTGACTCAGTCTGTTATGAGTTCAAGAACTTGGTTTTGACAATAATAAAACTGTGTTTTGGGAACTTATAGATTCCATGGTCCAAAAGCTTTTACTAATTTGGATAATGAGTTATCCTTTAATTGATGAAAAAATTCCTTCAGATAGGTGTATCACCTCTTCTTATATTCCTCAACGTGTATATCAACTCCTTCGTTGGTTCCTCCGAGGTCACCTACCACTCACAGGTTCTAGGGTCTCTTGTGGGTGTACTTTGCAAACCCTATGGCTCACAAGCCCAAATTAATACGTTTCCTATTAACGATCATTCAGTAGACATATTTTAGTTGATAGCAAACACTAATGTGTCACAGAAAGAAAAAGAAAGAAAATAAATCTAGGTTGTGTTAATACACATAACATCCAAAGGAAGAGTGGGTGCAAATTTAGACTATGATTGTTGTGGGGCATACCTGTAGGAAACACCTGTAGCCAGGACAACTCACTTCAATAACTAAAGGAAGTTGAAGTCCTTCCATTCCTCACGGAGTCCTTATGCTTTTCCTGTCTACTTGGCAGGTTGCTCAGCTGGGTTAGGCATCTGGATGGTAAAGTGACTAAAGTGTTAGAGTTATAATCAAGAAGATCTGAGGTCAAATCTTACCTCAGACCCTTATGAATCGTATGATCCTTGGAAAATTACTTAACTTCTTTCAGACTTGGTTTTCTTATAGGCAAATGTGAGAATCAAGTGAGTTAATATAAACAAAGCATTGTGAAAACCTTAGAACACTGTATAAATCTTAGCTATTACTATTGCCAGGGCTAGTTTTTCTCGAGTACATAGTCCCCTCTCTCTTTCCTGCTAATGATGCTACATCTTTCTTCCTAATATAAGACTAACTCTTTTTTTCTATATCTCTCTCGAGAGTATATATCTGTGCTTCCTGATGAATCTCCTACTAGTCAAATCACTTGACTTCAAAGTACCATAGCCCAATGGGGAAGGGGAGAGAGAGAATTACTTCCTCCTCCACCCCTCTAGGAGAGAATCAAAGATTTTATATACTCTCAGAACCTCAGTTCTTGCTTAACTGCTGCCTTGTTCCTGAACTGACTCTAAAACAGTTTTTTAAAGGGCTATCATGGTTAATCTTCTCTAAGCTACTGGCCAACTCCCTTTTTCAGTTCACGGAAACTTTCTTCTGACTGTAAAATAATAGAGCATCATAGAGACATCTCTGTATTTACTTTAACATCTCATTATCTGCCCTTTATTTTCTTTTATTATATCCTGGGTTTCTTTGGGAGGGGCAGGTTGGTCACAGATGAATCGTCTTTTGTTTTCTCATTCTCCCATATTTCATTTATTTATTTAGCTATTTACTCACTTATTTGTTAGTTTATTTATCTATTTTTAGTTTTCAACATTGTTTTCCACAAGATTTTAACTTCCACATTTTCTCTCCATCTCTCCCCTCCCTGCACCTCAAGACACCATGCATTCAGATTCCACCCTCCCCAATCTGACCTCCTTTATATAACAACCCTCCTTTTCCTTATCCCCATCTTCACTCTTTTCTTGTAAGCCAAGATAGATTTCTTTACCCCGTTACATGGATTTCTTATTTCCCAGTTGCGTGCAAAAACGGTTCTCAACATTTGTTCCCAAAAGTTTGACTTCCAACTTCTCTTCCTTCTTCCATCCCCACCCAGCCCCACTGAGAAGACAAGCCATTCAATATAGGCTATACATGTGCAGCTTTGCAAGGGAATTCCATAATAGTCATATTGTGAAAGACTAATTATATTTCCATCCATTCTATTCTGCCCCCTATTTATTCTATTCTCTCTTTTGACCTTGCCCCTCCACAAAATACTTTCCTTGTAATTTCTCTCTCCTCCCATTTGCTCTCCCCTCTATCATCCTCCCACCCCACTTATCCCTTTCTTCCCTACTTTCCTGTAGGGTAAGATAGATTTTCAAACAAATTGAGTATGCATGCTATACTCTACTTAAATGAAATGGGATGAGAGTAAGCTTCATTTTTCCCTTTCACCTCCTCCCTTTTCCCCTCCATTGAATCAGCTTTTTCTTGACTGTCGCTCCCCTCTCAGCCCGTCTCTCTCACTGACCTGTGAGTCTGTGGGTGGTGGGACCTTCGTGGTCGCCGGAGATTCAGGACCCTGACTCCTGCTTGGGTCTGCTGGCTCCTCTCAGTGCCGCGTGGCCAGGGCGGTGGAGGGGAGCGCTCGGCCGGACAGGACTCCACTCCCGTCCTGTGGTACCTTTGTGGTGGGTTTTTCAGGGCTCTCTGCAACGGAAATCTCCTTCACTGTGTTGCTGCGCGGCTTCCACTGTTTCAGAATTTGTCAGGAGTTCTTTTTACAGGAAATCTATGGGCTGTGGGTTCGGACCTAGCATAGGTGAGTCTTTCTACTCCGCCATCTTGGCTCTGCCCCCTCGAGTTCCCATTTTTGGAACATTTTTTGGGTTGCTACTGGCACCTCAGTTGGGACTCCCAATCTTTCCTTAGGTCTTAGAATTTTTTCTGCAGACTAATTTTCCCTTTCCCGAGTCTCCATTTCTGACCCTTGTGGGTACTCTGGTCCTGTCTGTGTATACACTGGTACCGTCCAGGGCTGATAGGCAGTCTATGGATGTATTTCTGGGGTTTCTGCTGGAAAACATTTTCAGCTCCCCTTTGAGTGATTGACTTCTGGGGGGATTCTGGCTGTACATTCCCTTCCTTGACACACTTTGAAGGTTCTTTGGCCTCCTTCTAACTGTCCTTTTCCATGCCTTTGGAAACTGACCCGGAGTGCAGCACAGGCTCCCCTGCATTGAAGACCTGTGGCTTGGATGGGATCTTGACATGGATGGAATTCCCCTTCTCTTTCCCAGGCTCTCCATTTCAGTTGCTTCTCATCCACTTCCGGCTTTCCCTGCTGACTGACAGATTGCCTTCACACCAGGTGTAGTCAGTGCAGGTCTTTCTGGGGCCTCTTGCAAACCCCAAGGATCTCGTTCATTGATGACTTTTGCGTGGGCTTTCTTCTTGCACATTCGGACTCCCCGTCTCTGGGCATTAGGGGCTTCTGGCTGAGGTCCCATTGTCGGTGATGACTGAGGCGATACTGCGGTCCCAGGACCTTCTTTTGTGAAACTTGAGGAATTCTCTTCTGCGGTCCAAGGAAGGGTCACCTGCTGTGCCCGTGTGGGCGACGTTGGGGGTTTTCTGTCAGATTCATCTTGTTTTGTTGTATGGCATCAAGAGCAGGGAATTTTCCCCATCCCTGATGCCCCTCCTTGTGCAGTAAGCATTTACCAGTACTCAGAATGACCCCAGGTGTGTTTCTGTGGGGTTTCCTTACTACTGCCCCTTGGCTACTCCCCATAGGTCGGTCCGGATGCCCTCATCTGTCTATGTGCCCCCTTTGCTTTGGGTGTCCCCATCTGCCCGTATGTCCCAATCTGTCGGTGTGTCTCAGATCCGTCCATGTTTCTCACCGTCTCTCTGGGTTTCCTCATCTTTCCTTGTGTCCCATATCTCTCAACGTATACCCCATCTGTCTCTCCAGGTTTCTCCAGCCGTTGTTGTGTCCCCATGTTTCTGTCCACGTGCCCAACTGTCAATCTCTTGACCCTCCTGGAGACCTCCTGCTGTGATTGTGGGTAACTTGGATGCTTCCTGTATTTTACCTTTCTGGGCACTGAGGATGGTTGCTTGTGTGCCCTCTGAGCATGACGCTTTGCCTGCCGCCATAGTCTGTGCCGTGGCGTAGCACCGGTGTCCCTGAATCCAAAATCTCTCTAGGCCTATTTCTTGCCATCAATTTGTTACTGGGTTGGATTTCTTCTTGCACATTCTTCTCCTCTATCACTGAGGAGATCATTTGGGAGACTTTGGCCAAGTTCCTGGGCTCCCTCTTGACCAAGGGGCTGTCTACTCCCCAGTTCCCATTCACGGAATATTTTGGTGGGTTGCTCCTGGCATTTCAGGTGAGATTCCCAATCATTCCTTAAGTCTTAACCCTTTTTTCCTGCAGATTCCTCTTCCCTTTCCTGGGTCCGGATTTCTGCCATGATGAGTGATTGGCTTCATTCCGTGTATGCACTGGAACCGTCCTGGGCTGATAGGCAGTCTGTGAATATATCTCTGGGATGTGTGCTGGAGCCCAACCTCAACTTCCCCAAGAACGATTGAATTCTGCGTGGATTCTAGCTGCCCATTCCTTTGTTTATTTTTTGTCCAGGGGCATACTTTGGGGGTAATTCTCGCCTGGTCTGAGCTGTTCTTTTCTACCGTTGTACTTTCCCAGGTCCTCCAACTGTTGGTAGATCCCCTTGAAGGAATCCGACCCAGATTTCAAGGTAGGATCCCTGCTGTGAGGTCCTGACCCATGGATGGCATTATGGGGAAAATTCCTCTGCTTTCCACCTGGGTCTACATTTCAGGCGCTTCTAATGCCTCTGCTCCTTTTCATGTAGAGCGTGCAATTGTCCTCGGCAGACAGATGATCTGGGGATAGATTTGTGCCGTCTGTTCCACAGCCCACCCGCAGTAACCCTACTAAGAACAATTAAATTCTGTGTGGATTTGAGCTGTCCGTTCCCTTTCTTGACCAGGGACGCACTAGGCAGTTACTTTGGCGTTCTTATGGCCGTGCTTTTCCTCTACTGGCCCTTCTAAGGTCTGTGTGCTGTTGGTGGATAGATGTGAGGGAATGTGATCCAGAGTGCAGTACCAGCCCCCCTGCTGTGAAAGCCTGTGGCTGGAATGAGATTTTGTGGTAGCTTGCCCTTCTGTATCCCTGGGTCTCCACTTCCACAGCTTCTGGCCCACGTTGTCCTTTCCCTCCAAACTGAAGGATTGCCTTGAGACCACGTGTAGTCGGTGGAGACATTTCTAACCCTAACCCTAACCCTAACCCTACCCCTAACCCTAACCCTTGTAAAGGACAAGCAACTGGTTCACTGACTGCTTTTGCATGACCTTTATTGTTGTGTACTCTGACTCTTTTCGCTGGGCGCCATCTGATGATGTGTCCCCATCGGTCTGTATGTCCCCGTGTGTCCATGCATCCTGCTCCGTATATACCCATCTGTCCATGCTTCTCCATCTGCATGTGTGTCCCCATCTGTCTGTGTCCCTTTGGTCTCTATATCCCTGAGTGTCTGTCCGTGTGTACCAATCTCTCTGCGTGTCCCCAGGGGTCAGGTTTTCCCCATCTGCCTGTGTGTCCCCTTCTCTCTGTGTGTCCAGCCGTCATCACTTTCTGCATCCTATTTCAGTGCACTCTAGACGGATGCGTGGTCTTCTTCCTACTTCCAGTCTGAAAGTTCTTCTTGGAGGTACCGTTCCCAGTTTCCTAGGTCTAACTTTAGAGTCTACATGCTGCATCTGCGCCCAATCTCTGGTAGAGCATTCTGAGCTCCCGTTGGGCTGACCAGCCACCGTCGGAAGCAGGGAAACTTGACTTCTTGGAGGTGATGTCCTTTTGGTCCCCTTCCAGATTGAAGGACAACGACCAGCCAGCATTCTCCGTGAGCCTCATCTTTGGGCTTCTTCCTTTGTGTCCTATTCTTTCGGACCCACAGGTGCACCCATCAGCTGCTCAGGTCCCTTGGATATCCGCCAGGCCGTGTTATCTATCTAGACAAGGGCTCAAAGTATTTTCTAGTCTCTGGTCATCTTTTACCAGGAGATTGCTTCAGAGGCACCTACAGTGTTCCAGATACTAACTTCTCACCCTGATCTTGAGATGCCTGTGCTGGCTGTGGCAAACCATGCTCCAGGCAGTCATGCGGACCTTCCGGAGCAGGGCTCAAACCTGCCAAGGTCATTTCCGTCTCGATCCTCCCTAGCAAGAGGGTCCCCGTAACACGGAACCCTGGGCAGAGATGCCCCCAGTGTCAGAATCCAGGCCGTGCTCATGAACATCACTGAGGAGACCGGTGTCATTCACCACTGTGGGGATGCAAGGGAGCCCCTGAACATTGGGTCAGAAGGCAGCCCGAGGAAGAGGAAAGCCAGTCTCTCATGCTTATGCCAGCCCCAGCTCAGAAAATGAAGAAGGACTGTATCACCATATCCTCTCCTAGTCTTCTATGCCTCTGGTGCATGTCTCTATATTCTGACCACGCTATAATGTGTCACGCGCCCAACCCCAACATGGCCTCAAGATTTCACAGAGCATGTTGAGGGTGGGTGGGTGAGAAACACAGGAAAAGTACAAAGAATTTTCTTTAAATTCTTTCTTGTGAAATTGTTTTGTGTTTTTATCACTAGTGTTACCTTTTTGGAAAAGTTTCCTAATGAGTTTCAGCACTTTCAGTTCCAAAGAAATTCTCGGGTCTCATTAGTATGAGGGTTTGTACCTACACGGTCTCGGGGATGGATGTGTCTGGCCTTGGCTCCCCAAACTTTGGCCCGCTTTTATGGATACATATGTGAATAACCTGTGATACACTCCATGTTCAGAAGTTGGCATGTGGAACTTACCTTGGTAAGTCCTAGGATACGGTCTGAGACACGGACAATCAAGCATGACACAAATAGCATGTACCTGACAGAGTTAGGATAGACCCCTTACACTGGGACAAACTTTGGGGTGCAGGGACTAACTAAAACTCACAGAAGGGAGATAGGATCTGTACTGATGAAGGGAGCTTGTAGGTTGGGAGCACCCTGTGCTGCTATATCACAGATACTTCCATCTTCCTAACTGCATTTTCTCAATGATGCCCTCCTTCAAGTCAGTCCCTTAAGGAGCCTCTGTTCCTTCCCTGTGTCCAATCATGATTCGTTGTGGACAAATAAACTGGTGGCTTGCCTGCTGTCTTCACTTTGGCTGATCTGTATGTAACAAACATATGACATACACCTACTGGCACCACTTGGACCTTCCACTAAGCGCGGGATGCCACCCCCACCCCCACTGTAGAACCCGGGACAGCAGGGCATTCTTCATTTCCTTGAAGTTCCTTACTTTCTGCCAACTGAATTTTGCTGTGCAAAAAGTTGGTGGCATGGTCCTCCTTTCCTTCTACTTGATCTATAAAATAACCCTATTTTTTCTAAAGTGTTGTGGTTTCCAGGAAACCTTGACCGAGTTTTAAACCATTTTGTTTCATGTTCCTTATTCCTCCTTCTTTTGCGACATGAGGTCTCTTTTAATTAATTACCATCGACTCTGGACGGTACAAATAGACCATATTTTTCTCTGCAGAGATGCTTTTGTCCCAGAGATAATTTTGTCCCCAATTTTTAGTCCCAATTAAGTGAAGCCTATGGTCACATCATCAGAGTGGCTTGCTTCTGAATTGTGCTGTGAATGTTTCTAGGGTTATTTTTGTAAATGATGACAGTTAATTAAGATTTTTGAGGTATTTCAGTTCCACTGCCTAATGAAGATCATTAAAGACACGAGAAACCTTGAATCTCTTCCTAATCAGTCACTTTATTTCGTGACCAACAGATGTGAAAGGAGAAGACACTGAGTGCATCTAGGATGCAGAAGATGCAGAGTGCGTCTGGGATGATCAACGTCACAGATGTGGCCTTAACTTGCGGGGAACAGGCTGCAGGTTGCTGTTCCTCCTTGGCGTCATACTCTCTTGCCTGCTGTCGGCTGGAGCACTCCTGCAGCCACAGGAAAGTGACACTGTCCCACAGAACCCGACGCTGAGGAAGATCTTATCTTACAAGGATCTTGGTTAGAGAGGCTTGCTTCTGCTGCGGCTGCTGCTGCTGCTGCTTCCGCAAAATGAAGAGATTAACAAAATACCTCCCCACCCCTGGGGATATGAGGCTTTCCAAAGCTGCAGGAGATTGTGCCGTATTCTTTTGAAAGTATGGGATAGGGCCACCTGACTCTCATGTGACAGGGTTTGGGGGTGAGGATAAAGGAGCCCAGGATCCTTACCTCACTGAGATTTTCCCTCAGAAAGTCTAGAATGACCAGGGAACCACCGTGCTTCCCAACTTGGGAACCTTTGTGGAGGGACTGAGATCCTCACTCAGAAACTCTAGAATGAGCAGTCAACAGCACTGAGTCCCAACTTGGAAGTCTTTGTGGAGGGACGGAGATTTTTATTCAGAATATCTACAAGGACCAGTATGCAACCTTGACACCCAACTTTTAATTATCTCTGGACTTTTGGGTTATGGTTCACTTTCCTAGGGGAGGGAAGCTGATGGCCTCCCCTCCTAGGCTTGTTGGCCCAGGTTTAGTGTTCTCCCTGAGATCTGGCCCTCTATTTATGCCCATCAGTAGGGGTGACACACGCATTGACCCAACAATGCTTGACAACTCAACAAGTGTTCACAGGAGAGACCTTTTTTTTTTTTTTTTTTTTTTTTACCAAATATGGTAGTCCTGTCCTGTTTTGAACAAATTTGGTAAATTTCCTTTTCTGACCAAAATTGGTCGTACTGGCCTTTGCAAACCAATAGTGGCAACACTGACGTTTTTCCCCAAACCTTGTAAGGCCAACTTTGAAATGTGACATCCCTTCATGCGTGACGCTCTGCAATAGGGTATGCCCTTGCCAATCGATCACTCAATCAAGCCGTTTTGTGGTTGGTTAGTGACTGGAAGTATGTATTTACAAGTGAGGCAGCTGTCTTTCCTCCAGCTTATGCCCCGCTGGGATAGGATAAGCTTATTTTCTTTTGGGAAGGGAATGACATAAATGAGAGGCTTAGAACTAGATGATTTTTAAGGTGCTTTCCCACTCAAAATGTATGAAAATTGTGGCAGTAACCCGCACAGTTAACTGGGAAAGCCGCATACAGGTTCAAAAGGAGAACATGGAAGACGTTTCCTGTGCTGCTCCTAAGAAAATTGATAAGCTCGGAAAGCAGCAATGGGGGCTTCCACCCCTAATGAAGTAGAATTCAAACAATAAAACGTGAAGGGACAGAAGCAAAGGGATGATTACCTCACACTAAAATTTATCACTGACGACGAAAGACTGTTGATGGTAAGACAGTTCTGCTACCAGACTGAGACATACCAAGATTGTTCACGGCTCGCTAGAACGGGTTGCTTCAGGAGCCTGGGCTTGGAGCCCCTGCTGTGAGTGTTTACTTCCCTCTTAGCCTTTTGCATGGCAGGTTCCCCTTTTCATTTCCTGGTTCTGGATTTCAGGCCATTTGGGCCCTTCTGCTGCTTTCCATGTCAACACCGGACCTGTCCAAGCCAACAGGCCATCTGTCAATGGAGTTCCGGGATGTCTCCTGGAGTCTATCCTCACCCCCATTCCCGTTGTCAGTGATTGAACTGTGGTTGGATTCTGGCTGTCCATTCCCTTTGTCTGACCAGGGGAATACTTTGGGGAAATTCTATCCTGGTTTTGTCTGTGCTTTTCCCCCACTGTGCTTTCCCAGGTCATCAAACTGTTGGTAGATCCCCTTCATGAAATCTGACCTAGAGTTCAGCGTGGGATCCCTGCTGTGAGGGCCTGACCCATGGATGGGATGTTGGGGATGATTCTTATACTCTCTTCCTGGCTCTAGATTTCAGGACCTTCTTCCGTCTCTGCTCCTTTCCATGGACAGTGTGCAATTGTCCTCGGCAAAAAGAGTATCTGTGTGTGGATGTCTGCCCTCTTTAGTGCAGAACCCCCACAGGTTGCCTACAGTGAATTATGGAATTATGGGTGCATTTCAGGTGTCCGTTCCCTTCGTTGATCAGTGGCACACGTGGCAGGTTCTTTTCCCTACTTCTGACTGTGCTTTTCCTCCAGTGGACTTTGTAAAAGGTACGTGATATCGGCGGATCAATGTCAGGGAATCTGAGCCAGAGTGCCGCGTAGACCCCCTGCTATGAATGTCTGCGGTTTGGATGGAATTTTGTGGAAGATTCTCCTTCTCTTTCCCAGGGTGTCCATTTGCAGCGCTTCTGGTCCGCTTCTTGCTTTCCCTGCCGACTGACCAATTGCCGCGGTAGCACATTTAGTCAGCGGAGACATTTCTAGGCCCCCTTGTAAAGCCCAAGCAGCTGGTTCACACCGATGGTTTTTGCGTGGGCTACCTTCTTGCGTCTTCTCACTCTCTAGTGTGGGATAGCTGATTCAGGGTATTCTGGCTGAGATCCTCTTGTCAGTCACTACTGAGGGAATATTGAAAAGTGAAGGGATCTTCACGACCCCAGAGAAGGGTCACCTGTTGTTCCTGTCCGTGCTGAGTTTTGGGATTTGTGTCACATTCATCTACTTCCGGTGTATGACATAAACAGCAGGGAGCTTGCCTCATCACTCGTGCACCTCCCTTTGCAGGGAGCATTTGCCGATAGCCAGAATGACTCTGGTTCCATTTCTGTGGTGCTCCCACTCCCCCTTGGTTACTCCTCATAAGGCTGTCCAGGTGTCCCCATCTATGTGTCCCCATCGCCTGTGTGTCCCCATCTGTGGGTATCTTCCCAATCTGTCCTTGTGTACCCATCTCCCTCTGTGTCCCCGACGTGTCCGTGTGTCTCACTGTCTGTCCGTGTTTCCTGATCCAACCGTGTGTCCCATCTCTCTCTGGGTATCCCTCATCTGTCTCTCTGTGTTTCCCTACCCATCCCTGCATTCCCATCTGTCTGTTTTTGCCTGTTCCCACCTCTCAATCACGAGAGCTTATTACCCCATCTCTCCTGTCACCATCTTCTCACAGTCCCCAAATATTCCCACCTCAAAACTTCTCCCTCCCAATTTTTCCATTCTACTTCAAATTGTCACACTTCCTAAGCTTCTCCCTCCCCACCAAGCTTGTCACTCTAAGAAAACTTTTCCTCCCCCCAATTCTCCATCTCCCCAAGCCTCTCTGCACCAAATTTGTCCCTCCCTCCCAATGTCTACCTCTACTCCACCTTCTTTATCCTCACCAAACATCCTCCTCTCCCAATTTGCTCCCTTCCCCAAATTCTCCCTGTCTCAAAATTTAGCCTCTCCCTAGTCATTCTACAAGCCTCGCAAAATTCAGTTTAATATACTTACCCATTTTGGAGAGGGTGTTTGGGAAAGTGAGAAGCAGATATGGTCAGAAATCCAAGGCTTCAACAGCCAGGCTCCTACTGAGCTCTGAACAGATTGAAGCTCAGTAGCATTCTGCCAGTTGCTTCCTTTGCCAACGGTTACCATAGTAACTCCCTCCATTGTTCTCTCTACACAATATTCTACCACGCCTGATTTCTAAGCCTCCCCAACATTCTTTTCCCCCAAAGCATCCCACAATGAAACTCCTCTCTCTCAATTTTTCACTCCCACCCCAAATCTTCACTCTCCCTAAACTTCTCCCTCTCCACCAAACTGTTCCTTCTCCCAACTTCGTCTTACACCAACATTATCCATCCCCCAATATTCTCCCTGCCCCCTAAATTTTTTCTGCTCCTCTGACATCTCTCTCCCCACCAAACTTATCGCTCTCTCAATGATCTCCCTCTTCTTGTTATTTTACATGTATCTGGACCCAAAATTCTATATATACCTACTGTTTAGAAAGTGGTTGTTCAGAAAAGGATTGCAAATAGCAGGAAATACATGACTTGAGCAGGCATGGTCCTAATAAACTCTGAATAGTCTAAAGCTCAGTAGAATCTTGCAAGTCCATTATACTTGCCAATAATTAGTATAGTAGTACCCTTAATTCATTTCTGAACTCAATATTCTCTTGGAGGACCTCCTGCTGTGGTTGCGGGGGGACCTTGGATGGCTCCTGTATTGTCCGTTTCCGGGCACTGAGCACTATTGCTGGTGTTCCTTTGAGTATGACACTTCATCTGTGGTCGCCATCCAGGCCGCGGCTTCAAGTCGGTGTCCCTGCATCCAAAATCTCTCTGAGTCTCTTCTTTTTCATCTGTTTGTTACTGGGTTGTATTGCTTCTTGGATATTCTTCCCCTCTCTCCCCAAGGCGTTCATTTGCCGGATTCTGTACTACTTCCTTGGGACCCTCTTGACCAAGGGCCTGTCTACTCTCCTGTTCCTGTTCATGCAACATTTTGATGTGTGGCTCCTGGACCCTCAGGTGGGTCTCCCAATCATTCCTTAGGTCTTAGTCTTTTCTTCCTGCAGATTCCTCTTCCCTTTCCTAGGCCTTGATTTCCGGGCAATTGGGGAACTCCGGTCCTTTCTGTGTATACACTGGGACCATCCTGGGCCGATAGGCCGTCCGTCTGTGGATAGATGTCAGGGCTGTCTGCAAGAGTCCACCCTGGCAGTGATTGTGTTCTGGGTGGATTCTGGCTGTCCGTTCCCTTTTCTTGACTAGGAGCATACTCTGGGGTAGTTCTCACCTCTTTGGAGCTGTGCTTTTCCACCATTGTATGAACTGCAACTTGGAAGTGGAACTTAGAATTGAAATTTGCATTGGCACCTTGGAACTGGAACTTAGAAATGGAATCTGGAAGTGGAATTTCGAAGTGGAATTTCCAACTGGAATTTGGAGGTGGAATTTAGAATTTTAATGAGAAACTGGTGAGTTGAACTGCAACCTAGAAATGGAATTTACAATTGGAATTTAGAGGTGGAATGTGGAAGTGGAATCTAGAATTGGAATTTTGAACAAGAATTTGGAAGGGAAATTTAGAAATAGGATTTGGAATTGAAATGTGAAACTGGAATTTCAAAGCAAAATTTAGAGCTGGAAATTTGAATTGGAACATTGAAGTGGATTTTGAAACTGGAATTTGGAAGTAGAATTTAGAATTAGAATATGCAACAGGAATTTGTAATCAGAATTTTGAATTAGAATTTGGAACTGGAACTTGGAATTGGAACTTAGAATTGGAATTTGGAATTATAATTTAGAAGTGTAATTTAGAATAAGTATTTGGAAGAAGAATTTAGAATTAGAATTTCGAATTGGAATGTGGAACTGCAATTTGGAATTGGAATTAAGAATTGGAATTACAATTGAGATTTTGGAAGAGGAATCCTAAATTAGAATATCTGTAATAAATTGGTATAGAAACGTGAGCTTTGAACTGGATTTTAATTAAAATTTAAACTAGGAGTTTTAATTAGAAGTTTTGGTTAAATGTTGGGATAAATTTTGGAAGTAGTATGATAGTATGCACTATTAGAGTGAAATATATAATAGGAACCTTTGTTTTGGTAGTACAGTTTGATAGACTAGTTTGAAATTGTTGTTTGGAAATAGAGTATGAGAATGGAATTATGAAGTGGATGCCAGTTTTCATTTGGTATTGAAATTTGAGTTTACATTTGAAATTGAAAAATGAATTCACAATAGGAGTTTAAAAGTGTCATAGCTATTAAAATAATATCATTGGTATTAGTAACCATAATTTTAGTATGTAATTGACAGGTGAAATTTGAAATGGGGTTGTGGAAAATGAATTTGGATGGAATCGAGTGCATTTAGCGTTAGGTTTGGAATTAATGGCTATGGTTAGTATATATTATTAGGTTGAGAATCATTCCAATTGAGGGTTAGCATCAAGCGTTATGTTTAGGGTTAAGATTAGAAGTGAATGGTAGAATCTAGCTCATTTAGGCTTAGGTTGGAAAGGCAGAATTTGGATTGATAAGGTATAATTGGATTTTACCATCTGAATTCTAGTATGGAATTGAAAAGTGATAGGTAGAATGGGATTTTGGAAGTGGAATTTAGAATTAATAGTCAGAATTGAAATTTGGAACTGGAATTTGGAAGTGGAATTTAGAATTGGAATGTGGAACTGGAGTGTGGAACTGGAACTTGGAAGTGGAATTTATAAGTGGAATTTATAACTGGAATTTGGAAGTGGAACTTGGATGTGGAATTTAGAAGTGTAATTTAGAGTTGGAATTTGAAAGTAGAGTGTTTAATTAGAATGTGGAAGAGGAATTTGGAGCTGGAATTTGGAAGTGGAATTTAGAATAAGAATTTTGGACCTGGATCTTGAAAGTGGAATTTAGAATTGAAATTTGCCAGTGGAATGTAGAAGTGGAAATTAGAACTGGAATTCGGAAGTCGAATTTAGAATTACAATTTTGAACTGAAATGTGAAATTGGAATTTGGAAGCAGAATTTAGAATAGGAGTTTTGAATTGGAACATAGAAGTGGAATTTGAAATTGGAATTTGGAAGTAGAATTTAGAATTAGAATGTGGAATTGGATTGAGGAACTGGAATTTAGAATTAGAATTTGGAACTGGAACCTGGAATTAGAATTTGAAATTAGAGTTTGGAACTGGGATTTGGAAATAGAATTCAAAAGAATTTGGAGCTATAACATAGAAGTGAATTTGAAATTGGAATTTGAAACTGGAATTTGGAATAGAATTTAGAATTAGAATGTGGAACAAGAAGTTGAAAGTGGAACTTAGAATTAGAATTTGGAACTGTAACTTGGAAGAACACACAATTGGAATTTGGAACAGGAATTTAGAAGTGGAATTTAGAATTGAATTTTGGAAGTGAAATTTAGAGTTAGAATTTGGTATTGGACTGTGGAACTGAAATTTGATATTGGAATTAAGAATTGGGATTTCGAATGAGACTGTGGAAGAGGAATTTGGAATTGGAATTTCTGTATTAACTTGGTATTGAAATGGGAGTTTCGACCTGGTTTTTCAACATCAATTAAACTCAGAATTTTTAGTTTGAATTTTTGGTTAAATTTTGGGATTAAAGTTTGGAAATATAATGTGAGTATGTACGATTAGCTTGAAATATGTAATAGGAACCTTTGTTATTATAGCCTTTGTCATTATATTTTGATAGAGTAGTTTGAAATTTTAATTTGGAATTAGAATATGGGAGAGCAGTTATGAAAAGGATGGCAATTTTCATTTGGTATTGAAATTTGAGTTTACATTTGAAATTTCAAACGTGAATTCACAGTTGGAATTTGAAAGTGTAATTTCGATTAATATGATATAATTCTTATAGGAACTATAATTTTAGGATGGAATTGACATGTGAAATTTGGAGTAGGAATGTGGAAATTGCATTTGGATATAATCGATTACATTTAGCATTAGGGTTAGTATGAAAGCTTAGGGTGAGACTCTAGGGTTAGGTTTTTATAATCAAACACATTTTGGCTTAGAATGAAGCATTATTGTTAGGGTTCACATTAGAATTGAGTGATGGAGTTGAGAACTTTTAGACTTAGTATGGGTAGGCAGACTTGGGAATAAAAATTTATAATTGGATTTTATCATCTGAATTCTAGTATGGAATTGAAAAGTGGTTTGTGTAATAGGATTTTGGAAGTAGAATTTGGAATTAATAATCAGAATTGAAATTTGAAAGTGGAATTTGGAAGTGGAATTTAGAATTGGAATATGGAACTGGAGTGTGGAACTGGAACTTGGAAGTGGAATTTATGATTGAAATTTGGAAGTGGAACTTGGATGTGGAATTTAGAAGTGCAATTTCAAATTGGCATTTGAAAGAAGAATTTAGAGTTAGAATGTGGAACAGGCATTTGGAACTGGAATTTAGAATTAGAATTTGAAAATGGAACTTGGAAGTGGAATTTAGAATTGGAATTTGGAAGTGTAATTTCGAATTGGAAATTAAAACTGAAATTTCGAAGTGGAATTTAGAATTAGTATTTGGATTTGAAATGTGAAACTGGAATTTGGAAGCAGAATATAAAATTGGTATTTGGAATTGGAAAATAGAAGTACAATTTGGAAGTGGAATTTGGAACTGGAATTTAGAATTATTATTTGGAAATGGAAGGTGGAAGTGTAACTTAGAACTGGAATTTGGAAGTGGAATTTAGAATTGGAATTTGGAATAAGAATGTGCAACTCAAATTTAGAATTGGAAATTCGAATGAGACTATGGAACAGGAAATTGGAACTGGAATTTCTGTGTTAACTTGATTTTGAAATGTGAGGTTCGAACTGGCTTTACAATAGCAATTAAACTTGGAATTTTAATTAGAATTTTTGGTAAACTATTTGGATTAATTTTGGAAATAGTTTCATAGTATGTACTATTAGGGTGAAATATGTAATAGAACCCTAGGTTTTGGTATTACAGTTTGATACACTAGTTTGAAATTGTTGTTTGGAATTAGCATATGAGAAAGGAATTATGAAGTGGATGACAGTTTTCATTGAGTATTGAAATTTGAGTTTACAGTTGAAATTGAAAGGTGAATTCACAGTTGGACTTTAAAAGTGTCATTTCGATTAAAATAATATCACTGGTAATAGTAACCATAATTTTAGTATGGAATTGACAGGTGAAATTTGAAATGGGATTGTGGAAATTAATTTGGGTGGAATCGAGTGCATTTAGCATTAGGTTTGGAATCAATGGTTAGGGTTACATTTTATTGCTAGGTTGATAATCATTCCAATTTAGGGTTAGAATCAAGCGTTACAGTTAGGGTTAAGATTAGAAGTGAATGATAGAATCTAGCTCATTTAGGCTTAGGTTGGAAAGGGAGAACTTGGATTGCTAAGTTATAATTGAATATTTTCATCTGAATTCTAGTATGGAATTGAAAAGTAATATGTGGAAAAGGATTTTGGAAGTATAATCGGGAATTAATAATCAGAATTGACATTTGGAACTGGAATTAGGAAGTGCAATTTAGAATAGAAATGTGGAACTGGAGTGTGGAAGTGGAATTTATAATTGGAATTTGGAAGTGGAAATTGGATGTGGAATTTAGAAGTGTAATTTAGAATTGGAATTTGAAAGTAGAATTTAGAATTAGAATGTGGAGGAGGAATTTGGAACTGGAATTTGGAACTGAAATTTAGAATTAGAAATTTGGACCTGGAACTTAGAAGTGGAATTTAGAATTGGAATTTGGAATTGGAGCTTAGATGTGGAATTTAGAATTGGAATTTGGAGGTCGAATTTAGAATTACAACTTGGAATTGAAATGCGAAATGGGAATTTGAAAGCAAAATCTAGAATTAGAATTTTGAATTGGAACATAGAAGTGCAATTTGAAATTGGAATTTGGAAGTAGAATTTAGAATTAGAATGTGGAACAGGAATTAGGAACTGGAATTTAGAATTAGAATTTGGAACTGGAACTTGGAAGTGGAACTTAGAAGTGGAATTTGGAACAGGAATTTGTAAGTCGAATTTGACATAGCAATTTGGAAGTGGAATTTTGAATTAGAATTTTGAATTGGAATGTGGAACTGAAATTTTTGAATTTGAATTAATAATTGGAATTACAAATTAGAGTATGGGAGAGAAATTTGCAATGGGAATTTCTGTAATAAATTAGTATTGAAGTGTGAATTTCGAACTGGATTTGCAACACCAATTAAACTTGCAATATTCAGTTGGAAATTTTTGTAACATTTTGCAATTAAAGTTTGGAAATAGAATGTGAGTATCTAAGATTCGCTTATGTAATAGGAGCCTAGCCTTTGGTATTACATTTTAATAGAGTAGTTTGTAACTGTAATTTCCCATCCTAAGCCCAAGTGCGCTGGATTCTGTCAGTCAATTCTAATCTTAACCCTAACTATAACTCTTGATTCTAACCCCCAATGCGTATGATTATAAACCTAAACATGGTGTCTAACCCTCACCCATGATTCTAATCCTAACCCTAAACTGTAATTTGGAATTAGGATGTGAGAAAGGAATTATGACGTGAATGTCAGTTTTAATTTGGTATTGAAATTTGAGTTTACCTTTGTAATTTCAAACATGAATTGACAATTGGAAGTTGAAGAATAGTTTCGATTAATATGATAAAACTGGGATCATGAAACCTAATTTTTGTATGGATTTGACAAGTGTAATTTGAAAAGATTGGGCAAATTGAATATGGATAGAATTGAATGAATGTGGAAGTGTTACGTGGAAATGGAATTTAGAATCGGTACTCTGAACAGGAATTTGGAAGAGGAATTTAGAAATGGAATGTGGAATTGAAATGTGAAGCTGGAGGTTGGAAGAAGAATTTATAATTGGAATTTTGAACTGGAATTTGGTAGTCAAATTTGGAATGAGAATGTTGAACAGGAATTTCCAACTGGAATTTGGAACTGGAATGTAGAATTATAATTTGGAACTGGAAGGTGGAAGTGGAATTTAGAATTGGAATTTGGAAGTCGAATTTGGAAATAGAATTTGGAACAGGAATTAGGAATTGGAATGTGGAATTGAAATTTTTGAACTGGAACTAATAATTGGAATCTGAAGTATAATTTCGATTAATATGATATAGTTAGGATCAAAAAACCTAATTTGGAATGGAAATGTGAAAACGGAATTTGAATGTAGAATTTAAAATTGGTATTTGGAATTGGAATACAAAAATAGAGTTTGAAATTGGAATGTGGATCTGGAACTTCAAAATAGAATTGAGGATTAGAATGTGCAACAGGAATTTAGAACTAGAATTTAGAATTAGAATGTGGAACAGGGACTTGAAATTGGAATTTGGAACAGTAATTTAGAAGTGAAATTTGGAATTTGGAAGAGGGATTTAGAATTAAAATTTCAAATTAGAAAGTGGAACTGAAATTTGGAATTGGAATTAAGAATTGGAATTACAAATTACACTATGGAAGAGGAATTCTGAATTAGAATTTTTGAAATAAATTGGTATTGAAATGTTAGCTTTGAACTTAATTTACAATACCAATAAAACTTGGAATTTTAATTAGAATTTTTGGTAAACTATTGGGATGAATTTTGGAAATAATTTGATAGTATGTACTATTAGAGTGAAATATGTAGTAGGGCCATAGGTTTTGGTATTACAGTTTGATGGACTAGTTTGAAATTGTTGTTTGGAATTAGCATATGAGAAAGAAATTATGAAGTGGATGTCAGTTTTCATTTGGTATTGACATTTGTGTTTAGAGTTGAAATTGAAAGAAGAATTCAAAATTGGACTTTAAAAGTGTCATTTCGATTAAAATAATATCATTGGTAATAGTAGCCATAATTTTAGTATGGAATTGAGAGGTGAAATTCAGAATAGGATTGTGGAAAATAAATTTGGATAGAATCGAGTGCATTTAGTATTAGGGTTGGAATCAATGTTTAGGGTTAGATTATATTGTTAGGTTGATAATCATTCCAATTTAGGGTTAGTATCAAGCATTACAGTGAGGGTTATGATTAGAAGTGAATGATAAGGGGGCGGAGACAAGATGGCGGAGTAGAAAGACTCATATTTGCTAGCTCCGAATACGCAGCCCATAGATGTCCTGTAAAAAGAACTCCTGACAAATTCTGGAACAGTGGAAGCCGTGCAGCAACACAGTGAAGGAGATTTCCGTTGCAGAGAGCCCTGAAAAACCGATCGCAAAGGTACCGGAGATGGGAGCAGAGTCCTGTCCGGCCGACCGCTCCCCTCCCCCGCCCCAGCCTCATTGCACTGAGAGGAGCGAGCAGAGCCCAGCAGGTGTCAGGGGCCTGAATCTCTGGCAGCCACGAAGGTCCCTCCACCCACAGATGCACAGGTCAGTGAGAGGGACAGGCTGAGAAGGGAGCGGGGGATCTCCGGGACTCGGACTCCTTGGGAGGCGGCCGCTGCGGCAGAGGCTGAGGCAGCTCGGCCAGAGGCAGAGGCAGCTCAGCCAGAGACTCCCAGAGCAGGCAGGAGGTCCACCACAGCTCCACTACAAAGGATCTCTGTATAAACCCCCTGAGGGAACTGAGCCTG
>CM053775.1:49310228-49324084 GCA_028658325.1 Potorous gilbertii
CTAAACCAAGTATTTATGTGAGAAATTATTTGCAATATATATTTATATTTTAGGACAAAAATACTTTTTGGCTATGAGTAAGAGGCTAAATTTAGACCAACACAGTAAAAATACCAATGACAACGCAACAATCTTTGCTACCAGGATGTAGTACACTTAAATTGACAAGAAAAGGAAAATACGTGAAATCATTTTTGCAATATGTATTTACTTCTAATAATGATGATGGTGTGGATAAATTTCTTTGCTTAATTAATATAAACTTTTGTCTGTGCAGAGCATGAAACCAGTGAATGTATAATAACATCTTATTACCAAGCATGTAGCACACCACAATAAACTAAATAAATGTTTGAATGTGTTTTAAGCCCTTCAGATAAAGAACGACAATGTTTTGAGAAATCTGTTGTCATCAACAAAATATATGCACTTGCATTTTATGAAACTTCTTATTTCGTTGCAAAAACTCAGAAGCTTTATGAGATCGGAGATATTGCTTTTAAAATATCAAAAAAATAGTTCATGGGGAAAATATGGGGATAAAATTTGTAAAATTCCTTAGTTGAATTTTACTGTCTCCAAAAGAATTTATGAAATTATTCGTGACCAATTCCAATAGGTGATTATAAGGTTTAATGGGAGCCTAAAGTTTAGCATTCAGTTAGATGAAACAACTGATATCTCTAAAATGGCACAGCTACTTTATTAATATATCGTCATGAAGAAAGCATACGTGAGAGACTATCGCTTTGTTCCCCTTTCAAAGAGCACAGAGGAGGAGAAGATATTTATATTAAACTCATAGAATTTTTCACAAACGAAAGTTTCCAGTGGGGAAAAAATGCATTTGAGGTGATAATGGAGTAATGATGGACAAGAATGTTGAATTTGTAGCAAAAATTAAAGCTAGTGGCAGCGAACAAACCTATAGCCCAAAATATTTCAAAATAGATGTGGTGCTTCGTGACACCATCAAAATCATTAACTCCATTAAAAGTTGTGCCCTTAACAGTCATTTTTTTCAAACTTTTGGAACGACGTGGATTCTGATGACAAAAGTTTATTGCTGCATGCAAAGTTAAGGTGGTTCTCTACAGGGTGAAGTTTTAAAAGGTTATTGAGGCTCATAGATAAAGTTGTTTTATTTGTGAATGAAATCTGATTTCGTTATTTTTAGGACAATTTATGACTTTCAAAACTATGTT
This sequence comes from Potorous gilbertii, assembly GCA_028658325.1. NCBI lineage: Eukaryota > Metazoa > Chordata > Mammalia > Diprotodontia > Potoroidae > Potorous > Potorous gilbertii. The sequence continues at coordinate 49,311,434 of CM053775.1, forward strand.
AATTGTTGGATATTTTCAAAAAACTACATGATTTAAACATTTTGCTTGTAACATTTATGTTAAAAGATAAAATTGAAAATTTTACTTAAAAAGTTAACATATAAAATGATAGAGTGGAAATGGTTCTTTAGAAATGCTTACAACTGTGGCTGATTTTATAATTGATAATAACCTTCCCAAAGATTTAATTGCAACAGTTATAATTGATCATCTGAAATGCCTAGATACACAGCGTCAGAAACACTTCCTTTCATATTTTGATTCTAAGAAACTAAGTTGGTTTCATAAAATAAATCATATACAATTGAAATTAAAAAAATGTCACTCATCTGCCGTTAAGAGTTCACAAAGAATTTGGTGATTTATCAAGTGACAATAAAACTTGAGTTTCCTTAAAAATTTTTAAATGAATTTTGGCTTTGATTAGGACAGAAGTCCCAAAAATTTCTGAAATAGACCTAAACATACGTCTGCCATTTTTTACTATATACTCATCTGAAGTGACATTGTTACCCCTGACAATTACAAAATCAAAACAGCAATCAACTCTGAAAAAGGTTGAAAGAGCCCTACATCCTGCTTTACCAAATATTCCTCCAAGGTTTAATTCTTTATATCAAAGTAAACAATTACATCGATCTTATTATCATGCAAATTTGTTGTCATCTTTAAAATATGGTAAAATTATATGCATAGCAAATATTTGTTTTAAAAATCATTTTCTTTATGATTTATATACAGTAAATGCTTGATTTCTATACCTATTTTATACACCTATATACCCAGGATCATGTAAAAGTTTCTTGGATGAAATGGGATGGCAGGTGCAAAAGTTTGAGAAACCCTGCTCCATATCAAGTTTATAGCCATGAGAATGAAACTAGGCTAAAATTATTTGCTTTTATATGTTTAAAAAGAGTATTATTTTACTAAGCACTTTGGCACATGACTTGTGGTTTCTCATACATACATACATACATACATACATACATATATATATATATATATATATATATATATATATATATATATATATATATATATCGGGCCATTCTGTTAGCTATGGACACAGCTGACAGGGAAATGTCCTCTGCTGTTCCCATTGCTCCTCTCTCCATCTCCATATTCCAGGTTTCATAAGTTCTCTCCTTCATATCATATTTTATTATTAACTCATTTAGGGAGAAGCAGTCATATGTTTCACATTTTTTCAACTTACCTTTAGTGGATTCTTTAGGATTCAAAGACTGACAGTTTTATTTCCTCATTCACGGTTCTAAGTCTCCTAAATTTTTTCTCTTCCTTTAGTGCTATATCTAATATTTCTAGTACAATATTGAATAATAGTGGTGATATAGGACATCTTTGATTCACCATTGATCTTGATAGCAAGACTTTTAACTCATTTCCATGGCAAATAATACTTAACCTGTCTTTGCCTAATTCACTGGAGAAGGAAATGGCAAACCACTCCATTATGTTTTGAGGTAGCTAGGTGATACAACTGATAGAACACCGGCTCTTAAGTCGGAAGGGTTAATCAAAGCATTAGCTGAATAGTCATCATAAAAGGATGAGGGAAAACAGCTTTTTAAAAATAATAGGACTCTTAGAGTGGCTTCATCAATAAAATGGGGGAACGTTGGTCAATACATACAGAGTGAGTGGATAACTTCAGGTTTCTATGTGTTTTAGATAGGACCTGTAGGAGTTTGGAAATTTCAGGTAATATTAGCAACTTCTTGCTACTAGAGGAAAGTGAGTCTTTAAGAAAAGTGTACTGAAGATGAATTCAATTTACACTATATTTATCTATAAACATATATATGTCATACATGCATGTATTTATACATACCTATTCCTATATCAATCTATAATCTGTCTAGCATTTAAAATTAGATTGTGCACCATGAGAATCTGACATTTTTTACTGCAGATCATAAAGGGTTAAATCTCAGGATTCTAGAGTTGATTTCTGTAAGAAATACTTTGAATGAAATTGGATGGTGGGGTAGGAATCTTTATTTTTATTTGGTTCTAGATCCAAATCACTTACATAGCAATTTCTTCATAGATTACATGCTTGATCCGTCAACTATAAATCATTGTGATAAACATAGGGTACACAATCGAATTGAAAAGAGAAAGTACTTTCTCTAAAAGTATTGTTGAGTGGGATGTGGAAAGCAAAATTTACCAATACCAATAAGCCTATAACTATTATCTGCGAGTGAAACAAGTGGAGAAGAGGATTTTTTTGTCTCTTTGTTTTTGTCTCCCTGTGGCTGATGGCAGCGTCAGTATGGTGCTGATGATTCTAATGTAAGACACAACAATCAATATGAAGAGATATATGCCAAATAGCACAGCATTGGCAAAGACAGGCAATTCATTCTAGGTACTATCCCACAGACCAATTTCACTAATAGGGGAGCATGACAGAAAATATACCTGAGTTCATTAGAACAAAGGAAATAAAGACAAAGTAAAAATCTGATATGTCAACCCTACTTCAATGGAGATTGCCTGATCCAAGAGTCAACCACTAGTTTGACATACACTTTGAGTCTCATGATGAGAGGATTGTTATTGTGTGTAAATTTTTATTTTTGTGATGGATTTGGCTTTCTGGTGTCCGAATAAATGTTCCTGTTCTGCCTTTCATGTGGACAGTCTGTGGTATTTTGCAACTCAGAATTGCTCTTGTATATTCATGACCTAGGTAGGTGCTGTAGATATCACATTGCTGCTACAACGGCTCCCAGAACGAGAAATAAGCAAAGTTGTACAGTACAGTACAAAAAAGATCTCAATTAATTCTGAGTCCAAACACCCATAAATATTTGGGAATAGTGACTGCTGTGTAACAAAATTTCCACAACAAAATGTTTCCTAAGAAAAGGTAAATGGGTGTTTGGAGACTTGGATCAACCTTGGTTATTACAGTGATGAGAACATTTCCTTTCAGTATACAAAGGCAAATGAATAGGAAAATCCCAGGCTTGTTGCTGTGGAATTCCAGGAGAATTAAATCCACTTTCTGTGATGTTTGATCCTTCCGTTTTTTTTACCTTCAGTTTGTGAGAATGGTGAATTCATGAGACTGTGAGCTTCGATCTAGGTTTGCAATATCAATTGAACTCGGAATTTTAATTCGACTATTCGGTAAAATTTTGGGGTTAAAGGTTGGAAATAGAATGTGAGTATGTACGATTAGCGTGAAGTACTAAATAGGAAACTAGGTTTGTTATTTCATTTTTTTATTCTTAGAATGAAAAATGAAATTAGTGTTCATCTTAATTGCCAGTTTCTTCATGAAGTCCTCACTGATCCTACAGTCAAAATTTGTTTCTTTTCTTTCCATCAGACACATTCACATGTCCTCTTTTTCTCCTCAGTCTCTTTCTGGCCTTCTGTCCATATCTATCTGATTGTCTTTACACCTTTCTCATCTCTCTCTGTCTCTCTGTCGCTCCCTCTCTCTCTCTCTCTCTCTCTCTCTCTCTCTCTCTCTCAAACACACACACACACACACACACACACACACACACACACACACACACACACACACACCGTTTTTTTGTTGTTCTGTCATTTTACAGATAAGGAAGCTGAGACCAACAAGGTTAGATGACTTGCCCAGAGCCACACAATTAGTAAAAATCTGAGGCTACATTTTAACATAGGAAGATGAGAGTTCATGATTCCAGGACTGGCATTCTCTCTACTGCACTCTAGCTGCTTCAACAGGAATGTAATTTCATAATCATTGTGACCTCCTGATAGAGAACATCCTCTACTTGTTTGGTCTAAAATCTTTTCTAAAACTTTATATTTTAGAGATATATATAGGAAATTTGGGGATTATGTTATTTAACCCTGCGTTCAAACTTCCAGTAATGGTCAAAGTTGTGCTTGAAAAATGATTTTGCTAATCAAAGTCTGATAAAAATGTAATGTGATAATTGCTTCTAAAATGGTTTAGGAACACCACTGAAGCACACATACATATAAGGATGCACATTGACAGGTAGGGCCAAGAACTTGTCCCTTTTTTTCTGAGACAATTTGTTTCCATCTTGACTAAAGACAAAGTAAGAGTTAGAGGAACTCAGTCTCTAAGGTCCTCCCCCTTTAGTCCTAAAATCTTAATTATTAAATTAGATTATTCGTTTAAATGAAACCTGAGGGATTTTGTCGGTCCAGTTCATCCCCCCTCAGTGGGGATGGGTAGGGAGGGAGGAAGAGAGAGGAGTTGGAATTCAAAGTATTAGAAATGAATGTTGTGATGTTTTTAAATACAACTGGTAAATAAGAAATACACGTAATTCGGTATAGAAATCAATCTTGCCCTACAAGAAAAGAGAGGAGATGGGGAGAAGGGAAAGGTGGGGTGTGATAGAAGGGAGCACGTGTTGAGGGAAAGGGTAATCAGAATGCAAGGCATTATGAAATGGAGAGAGTGGAAAGATGGGGAGAAAACTTGGAACTCAAAATTTTGTGAAAATGAATGTCAAAATCTACAAATAAATAAATAAGCTTTAAAATATCTTTTCTCAGTTCTCCTTCTTATCCTTTTTTCCCTCAATCTCAACTCACCCTTGGAAACCTTTACAATGAAAATTTTCACTCATAATTTTTTAAACTGGACTTATAGGTAATTTTTCCCCTTATCTTGTTGCAATGGCAAGCAAAATAGGATCCTTTGCTGTTTTTCTTTTAGTGTAATCAAGTGCCTCTAATTGAATGTCGCCTTTATCAATCAAGAGTCTTTACAAGTAGCAAAGTACAGAAACAAGTGTTTCTTTAACTAGAAACAGTGTATGTATTTGCATGGTTAATTATTTTAATGTGATTAAAGATCTTCCCCATCCAATAATGTGTCTTCCGATTAAGGGGAGTTTAATTAGGGAAGATTTGTGGGAAGGCCTATGCCTTTTGTTAATGGAACACTGCTTCTCAAGTGCTATGATGGTTCTTTGCTCTAAAAAAGGTATAAATATTCTTAGCTGTGGTTCTATTGTAGAGCTTAGTGACTGAAAGTGTTTGTTTGACCAGATAAGGACTCTGGGAAGCCCTTAACAGACTTCTCTGGCTTTGAAAACCCAGGTGCTGATGCCTCCATGTCTGGTAACTATGGTCAGGCAGTTAGTCTTGTTTGCTGAATTCAGGAAGAGGAAGCCATGCCATTTGATCTTCTATTTCTCTGCATTTTCTTTGAAGTTCAGTGTGCTGACTCCTCTGAACTAGATGAATGATATATGTGCTTGGTTAAAGAAATGATACATATGCCAGATTAAGGTGATTTTAACAACTCAAAAGTTGCCTTTCCTGTTATGAATGCAGATCTAAGAATCTGTGATAGTAGATTATCCTGTATATGTTGGGGGTGCTTATTGTTAAACTTCTGTGAAAGTGTCCCCTCCGGTACTTTTCTGACCATCTAGAAGCCATGAACCCTCTCCATTGCATGTTCTGCTTCCATGAGATTAATGTTTTTGCTTGAATATGAATTCTCAACAATTAGCACTTTGCCTGACACATAATCAACATGTCAAAATAACCAGGATTTGTGGAACACCCACTATGTGACAGTATTACGCTAAGCACGAGATGTGTATATATATATGTGTGTGTGTGTGTGTGTGTGTGTGTGTGTGTGTGTGTATACATATATATATATATATGTGTGTGTGTGTGTGTGTGTGTGTGTGTGTATACATATATATATATATACGTGCGTGTGTGTGTGTATAATTAAAAAAAAACAGATCTTGTTCTCAAGGTGCATATAGTTTGAAGGATTTGAGGACAAGATGAACATACGTCTTGCACATATAAACAGCAAATGAAAGGTAATGTCAGAGTGAAGACATTAAAACAAAGGAGGAATAACAAGGCTTCATACAGAAGGTGAGATTTTAGCTGACACTTGAAAAGGAGGCAATGAGGAGAAAGCACATTCCCAGCACAGTAGACAGCCATGAAATACGGCCTTATCCTACAACCAAAGGGTAGTGTTGAAGGAAAAGCAAGGAAGCCAGAAACATTATTTCAAAAAGTATGTCGAAGAATGTAAGGCAATAAGTAGGAAGGGGACATGTTTGAAATTTTAAAGTCGGAAAAACAGGATTTTATATAGTAAGGATTTCATATTCATTTCATGTTCTCTGTCTCTTTCTCTCTGTCTTTTCTGTCTCTGTCTCTCTGTCTCTGTTTCTTTCTCTGTCTCTCTGTTCTCTGTCTCTCTCTGTCTCTCTGTCTCTCTCTCTCTCACTCTGTGTGTGTGTCTCTCTCCGCTTCTGCATATTTTGACAGTTGTGATTACTGACTCATTGTGAATACTACCTCTTCTCTTTTCTTTCATGACATTCCTCTTTATTCTCCTTCTACCTGCCTGACTCCCTCTTCACTCTCTTAAGTAATGTATGTTCATTATGTCTATCACAGGCTCCTGTCCTGGAACTACTTTTCTCTACATCCTCCTCTTGATTAATATCTTCAACATTCTTGTCTTTGACAATTATCCACATGAAGAAGACCTTCAGATTTATACATTTAACCCTCTTCCTTCTTCTGAGGTTAAATCCCATGTCAGAAACCACATTTTAGATTCTCCACAAGTTTCTAACACTTGGATATCAAATTGAATATCTCGAAAATGAAATTTATTACTCCCCACTTTCCAGGTTTTGTTATTTTTACCACCACTCCATCTCTTGTTTCCATCACTTACTTTCTACTCCCATGACAATCATAGTAGTTGAAGTCTTTATCACATCAAACTCAAGTTATTGCAGTCTCTTCCTAATTGACATACGGATATTAGAATTTTCTTTCACTAAGATATACGCTAAAACATCTGCATAATTGACCTATGTGACATTATTGCACAAGAAGTTTCAAGATTTCTCTATTGCCTCTACGACCTAAATAAAAACTCCTACAATTTTCTTTTATACTTTTAATAACCTCATTATCGTATACATTTCCTGATTTTAGCATATTTCCCATCTCTTTCACAATGTTCTAGAAAAATTGAATTCCTATACATAACATTCCACGCGTCCCAATTTTAATCTGCATAGCCTTTTTCTTTTTTAATAGTTCTTTTTATTTTTAGTTTTCAATATTTACTTTATAAGATTTTGAATTTTAAACTTCCCTTCCTCACCAAGATGGCCTCTAAACTGATAGAAGCTATACATACATGATCGTATTAAAAGTATTTCCACATTAATCATGTTGTTAAAGAAGAATGAGAACAAAAGGGAAAACCATAAGAAAGAATAAAAAGAAAATAGAATGCTTCTATCTGCATTAATACTACACAGTCCTTTGTCTGGATGTGAAGAACATATTCCATCATGAGTCTTCAGGAACTGTCTTAGATAGCGCTCAGAACAACTAAATATAACAAAGTCTGTCTTAACACAATGTTCCCATTCCTGTGTACAATGCTCCCCTCATTGCCTTTCCTCTTCTTCTAGAATGCTGTCTCTTTAATTCAAACTTTTGTAGTCCCTAATCACTTTCAAGCTTCATCTCATGTTATTTCTTCCAAAAATTCTATTATGGTCGTCCTGCTTGTTAGTGACCATACAACAACCTTTTTAAAATCTTCCGTGTACACAGCTCAATTTTGTTAGTGTACCTGTTGCAGCTCACCAGAATACTTCATTTTTAGTATATAATTTATTCATTTTTCAGTTCTCAACATTCACTTCCACAAAAATTTGAATTCAAAATTTTCTCCCTGTCTCTCCCCACCCCACCTCTCCAGGAAAGTATGCACCCTATTCACCCATTCCTCCAATATGCCCTTGATTCTGTTACCTCCCCTTCTTCCATCCTGCTCCTCCCTATTTTCCTGTTGGACAAAATAGATTTTTATATCCCATTGTCTGTTCATCCTATTTTCCAGTTGCATACTAAATTTTTTAATATCATTAACAAAGCTTTGAGTTCTATATTCTCTCCTTTCCTCCCTCCCCAATCACCCTCATTGAGCAAGCAAGCAATTTAACACAGGTTATGCATGTGTAGCCAGGCAAAACATTTGTATAATTGTTAGGTTGGAAATCAGTAACGACATTTCCATCTGTCCTAATCGGCCCTCCATTTATTCCATTCCCACCCTTGACCTGTCCTCCCACAATAATGTTTACTTCTGATTATCCCTTTCCTCATATTTTCTGTCACTTCAATTATCTTCCCTCTCTTATCCCCTTTACCCCTCCCTTCCTTCAGAGTAAAATAGATTTCCATATCCAAGTAAGTGTGTGCTATTTAATCTTTATGCCAAATCCCATGAGAGTAAAGCTCACTTATTTCCTTTCATCTACCCCTTTTCCACTCCATTGTAGAAGCTCTTTCTTGTGTCATTTGAGATGATGTCCTGCACTATATATCTTCCTTTCTCATAAACCTAGTACATTCCTGTCAACAGTAAATTTTATTTTTTAGGTATTCTCCCTTTGTATTGAGCTCATCCAGTGCCGTCTATTTGTACACACACAAACACACACACACATTAATATATATTTATAAATACACACATATATACATATGGACACGTTTATACACATATGCACAAATATACACATATATGTGTACGCATATGCATCGATGTGCACATAAATTCCTACACATACCTGATGTACACATCCATACGTTCCCAAAGACACTTACACACGTGCATTTATATGTATTATATGCATGTGTACATTTTTGTATATTTATGTGTGTCTATGTATACATATGTATTGTGTGTATATATGTGTGTGCGTTTTATTCCCTTTTACTACTTTAAACCTGAAAAAGGTCTCATGTAGGAATGTAAACAGTTTAACCTTAATGAGTTCCTGAACCTTTCTTTTTTCTGTTTACCTTTTCATGTTTCTCTTGGTTCTTGTTTTCGAAAGTCAAGCTTTTCATACATCTCTAGTCTATTCAACAAGAATGCTTGATAGTCCTCTATTTTACCGAAATTCTGTTTCCCCTGAAGTATTATACTCACTTTTTCTGAGGAGGTGATCCTTGGTCTTGATCCTGTCTCCTTTCACCTCTGGAATACCATATTCCAAGCCCTTCTATACCTTAGTATAGAAACTAGTAAATTCTGTGTTTTCCTGATTGTATTTCCACAATATTTCAATTGTTTCTTTCTGGCTGCTTGAAATATGTAACCGTTGACCTGGAAATTCTGGAATTTGTCTACAATATTCCTAGGAGTTTTCTGTATGGAAACTCTTTCAGGTGGTGATTGGTGAATTCTTTCCATTTCTATTTTACCCTCTGGTTCTAGAATATTAAGGCACCTTTTCTTGATAATTTCTTGGAAGATGAAGTCTGGGGTCTTTGTTTCATCATGACTTTCAGGTAGAGCAATAATGTTTAAATAATTTCTTCTGGATCTAATTTCCAGGTCAGTTGTTTTCCCAGGGTGGTATTTTACATAGTCTTCTATTTTTTTTTGTTTTATGATGTATTGATTTCTCAAAAAATCATTAGCTTCCATTTTCTGCATTCTAATTTTTAAAGAACTATTTTTCTTCTGAAAGCTTTTGAACCTCCTTTTCCATTTGACCGACTCTATTTTTCAAAGCATTCTTCTCCTCATTGGCTTTCTGAGCCTCTTTATTCGTTTGAGCTAGTCTATTTTCAAAGGTGTTATTTTTTTCAGCATTTTTTGGGTTCTCCTTTAGCAAGATGTTGAATAGTTTTCCACGATTTTCTTTCATTGCTCTCATTTCTCTTCCAAATTTTCCTCCACCTCCCTTATTTGATGTTCAGAAGCCTGTTTAAGATCTGTATGGCAAGAGACCATCGAAAAGTTTTTGGAGGCTTTGCATGCAGAAACCTTGACCCTGCTGTCTTCTTCTGATTGTAAATTTTGCTCTTCCTCATCTGAAAGTATGGAAGAAAATACATTTTTCACCATGAAAGTAACCTTCTGTAGTCTTATTTTTTTCTCTTTTGGGGCATTTTCCCAGCCAGGTGTTTGACTTTTGAATCCCTTGTCAAGTGGAAGGTATACCCCCTAACCTTCAGAGGTTTTGTGAAGCTACTCTGTGAGATACCTGTAAGCTCTTTGTTCCTCCAAAGGGGTGAAATCACGGGAGAGAATTGCACTCGTTTCCTGGACTGCCCTCTGGTGTGTGAGCAGCTAATAGCACTTTTTTTCTGCCCTGGAACTGCGAGTAGGATTTTATCTCCACTGGGCTGCTCATACATCTTTGGCATGTGCTTTTACTCAACTCTCACCTGTAGCACCGAAAAGGTTTAACATGCGCAAAGGACAACCTCTTTCAAATCATCTTTGCAAAAAGGGGAAGCAAAATTGAGGTTGACTGGTAACCCACAAATCTGTTGATGAGTTAGCGGGTTCTCTTCTCCATGTATTGTGCAGATCTTTTTTGGTTCCAGATATTCTGCATGTCACTCTTCATTTTGGCATTGTACAATATGCCAATAAAAAGATTCAGTAGGGGTGTAACTACAGGACAAAACATTTTTTTCTCCTAATCAGTAATACTGGAGCTAGGTGGGACTCTATAAATGCAAATTAGAACATAAAGATCAGGACTACAGCCATGATGTGGGATTTGCAGGTTGAGAAGGTTTTGTATTGAAACTATGCTAAATATTTTTAATATTATATATTATGACAAAACAACATGACAATCAAAACATAGACAACCTTGCTAAACACTCCAGAATTTTGCAAGAACTAATCTACTAGCAATACGTGTGTCTACACAAAAAATTTCAGGAGGGACTTCACATCACACATATAATATTCAATCTGTTTAGGACCATTAAAAGTAACATGGAAGACCATGAACACCTGGCCAAAAAATGACAAAATGTCACCCCTCTCCAAGCAAGCACAATCAACATAAGACATCCTCGACAGACCACAATTACCATGTAATGCAGAAGGTTGAAATGTCAATGTAGTAAGTCAAGATCATGGGTACCAGTACGAAGTATTGAACCCCACCCAATAAATCAACAATGAAAAACTGAGTCATACAAGTATGTAAGGAGATGGCTTTTCTCTTGGCTGCTAAGTTTCTTTCCAGTCCAGGAGTATGGTAGATGTATAGTACAAATCAAAAAGGGATATATGGCACAGAAAATAGTACATGAGCTGCTGGATCAAATGGCTACATGTGATAGCAGTGAAGTTAAAATTCCCATGAAGATTGCAACATAATACAGAATGAAGATGGTACAACTCATTATCTGCCTTGTTAAATTCATCAGGAGTCCCAATAAAAGGAATTTAGTAACATTATTATGAATCTCCATATATTTGGAATAGGGGATTTATAGACAGAAGAATCTTAATAACATTGAAAGAATATAGCAAATATAAATCCAGCAATTATATTACATTATCAGTTCCCTGTTAATATTAACTCATCTCCAGGTAATTATAGAAAATATAATTTTGTTAACAGATATGTTCATTTTTAATGGCTTAATCAGGAGATCCCAGGTTTTGTTAATATGGTTCTTTTCATGGAACATTTTCTAAAATTAAACATCTGTCCCAGTGCCCTTGCCACTCAGTTACTAACCATTGGTAGTCTCACTTTTAAAAATGTAAAATAATTATAAAGAGATGATGACACCCAAAATGTCCATTAAATTTAATATATTTTCATCAAAGTTTTATTAGAGTAAACCTTTTAATAAAAAATTGGATCGGATAGGCAAGTTGACAAACACTTTTTTTCCTAAAAATTGCCCATAATATAATTATGCAATTTCATCAGAGTTGCAATAAAAAATACAGTTACATTGAATTCAGCCATTGAAAGATTAAAAATTATTAAATTTTTGAAGGATAATATTTTTAAAGATTAATAAAATATGGATACTGAAGATAAGTTTTCAGGGAATATTTTCTAAAACTAGCAATTTCCTTTAGCATGTGTTTGTGTATTCTTCCTTCACTTCCGTGGAAGATCATGCCATCAGAGAAATAATGGGATGACTTGGACATGACTTTGTGTGAGTAATGGAGGAGTGTGAAGGTCAAGAGCCTCACTTCTCCTGCAGAGCCATCTGAATCCAGTGACCACATATTCATCAGGATGACTTGAGATGACTCAGGATGAGGGAATTGGACTTAAGTGACATGCCCAAGGTCAGGCAGCTAGTGAGTGTCAAGTGCCTGAGGTGAGATTTGAACTCAGGTCGTCCTGACTCCTCGAGTGGTGCTCTACCCACTGCACCACCTACCAGCCCCTTCCTTTAGCATAGTCAAAGAATCGGTGATGGTATTAAAGACTTTCAAAAATAAATTAAATAAAAATAAAATTTCAAGAGAAAAAGAAATTCCCCAAAGGCTGGAAATGCAAGGGTGAATGTAGATAATATGCAATGTAAACAACAACAACAACAACAAATTTGAAAAGTACTATAACTAGCTTTCAAACCTATTAAAACAAATAAATGGTACTTTGTATGCCTCAAAAGGAATCGTAGCCACAATTATGCTGAGGTCAGAGATAGATATGAAGGGAAAACATTATGGCATAGAGGAGAGAGTATTTTGACTATTTCAGAACATATACATATATATATATATATATATATATATATATATATATATATATATATATATATATATATATA
>CM053775.1:49331902-49353895 GCA_028658325.1 Potorous gilbertii
CCACATGGTCATATCAATAGATGTAGAAAAATCTTCTGAAAAATTACAACACGAATTCCTAATAAAAACCACTTGAGAACATAGGAAGAAAGGGAACTTTTCATAAAATAATAAGCAGTATCTACCTAAAACCATCAGGAAGCATTATATGCAAAGGAGGTAAGCTAGGTGCATTTCCAATAAGATCAGGGATGAAACAAGGATGACCATTATCTCAACTGTTATTCAATATGGTACTAGAAATATGAGCTGTAGGGATTAGAAAAGATGGAGAAACTGACGAAATGAGAATAAGCAAAGAAGAAACTAAGTTATCACTCTTTGCATATGATATGTTGATATACTTAGAGAATTTCAGAGATTTAAGTTGGAGAGGAGAAGGAAGGGGAGGGAAGGAAGGCAGGAGAGGAGAAGTTGAACATTTCAAACTTACGTAATCACTGTTGAAAACTAAAAACAAATAAATTAATAATTTTGGGGGAGGAAGTAATGAGAGTGCTATAAGAGAATCATGAAAAGAGTAAACAGCTTTTGTAAAGGAAACACAGCAAGAGGAGGGAGGAGGAAGATGTACAAAAATGGGGGGTAGTAAAAAAAGCTACCTGCAAATTAGAATTGGTCAAATGGTAAAGAAAGTATACAAGCTAATCATAGAAAATTATTCTTTAAGTGGAGCCAAGATGGGAGATTACAAGCACAGGCCAGATTTGTTCTCCCCAAAACACCCTCAAAATACCTATAAAATTTGACTCAAATTATAGATCAGTAGAAGGCACAAAAAGACAGAGTGTAACAGATTTCTAGACCACAAGAGCCTGGAAGTTTGCCACAAAGGGCCTATCACACTAACCTCACAATGGAACACAGCCCAGAGTAGGCCACATGGCACAGACAGGCCTGGAGGAGGTTCATGTTGATGAATCATGGGAACTGCTATAGTCTCCAGCTTTCTCGACCCACAAATGCCAGATAGCTTCAAAGGTCAGTGAGATAGGTCTTTCCTCTGGGGAAGAATGAAGGTTGTTCAGGTCCCAGTCCTGGTCTCGAGGCAGAGGCAGCCACTGCAGCAGTGGTGGTCCTTTCTGGAGCCATTTAACTAAGACCCTGAGGGAATTGATCTGCTGATCTACGTCTCAGTCCTCAGTGGCGGTCCTAGGGTGAGGAGGAGTACTGGAGTGCCGAGATGGTGACAACTTTGGAGATGAAACCGTACTCACAGTTCCAGGGCAAAAAAAGGAGTACTTTTGCTTGCTCACAGACCAGAGCACAGGCCAAGAGAGGAGTAAAGTCCTCTGCCTTGCCTACATCACTGTGAAAGACTTGCCAACTTAAGGGTCTCTAGAGATATCTCAGAGATAAGCTGCACAAAACCTCTAAATCCTGGGGTAGTATACCCTTCACTTGACAAGGATCTCAAAGGTCAAGAAATTGAACGGGAACATGCCCTAAAAATAAGATTATAGAAAGTTACTTTCATGGTGAAACAGTATTTTCTTCCATCCTTTAACATGAGAAAGAACAAAGCATACAGTCAGAGGAAGACAGCAAAGTCAAGGCTCCAACATCCAAAGTCTCAAAACCATATGCAATGATCTCAGGTCATTGAATAGTTCAAAAAGTATTTTGAAAATCAAGTAAGAGAGGTGCAGGAAAAATTAAAAAGATAAATGAGAGTGATGCAAGAAAATCATGAAAAGGGGGTGGAGCCAAGATAGTGGAGTAGAAAGACATATATACTCTAGTGCTTCCCCCACAGCCCACAAAATACTTGTAAAAAATGACTCAACGAATTCTACAGCAGCAGAAGCCACAGAAGAACAGAACGCATTTGGTGAAAGAAATTTCTAGCAAAGGGTAACCTCGAAGGCTGACAGAAAAGGTCTATCTCAAGGGACACTAAGCACAGCGAGTCCTGCCCTGGCCATGTGGCACTGGGAAGAACAGGATCGGAACAAACCTCCAGGGCAGAAGTCCCAGCAGGGAGGGTCCCAGATCCCTCAACCCACCAGCTACAAAGAAAGCTCCAAAGGTCAATGTTGGAGGGTTTTCCTAGCTGGGAGAAAGGGGAACTGGGTTCCCATAGTACTGGCCCCATGCAGTGGCAGAAGAGGCAGCAGCAGGGAGCAGCAGGCAGCTACAGTGACCGAAGAAGCAGTCTGGGTCCATTGTCGAGGCAGATCAGCTTAAAGCCTCTGGCCTATTGAGCAACTTATCTGAACCTCAGCCCTCAGCAGCAGCTCCACCCCCAAACAAAGACGCAGGGGAATTGAGCAGCTGATTTGAATTTCAGTCCTGTAGTGGGGAGAGAAGTACTAGGACCCTCCTCTTGACAAAGGATTCAGAAGCCAAGTAACTGGCTGGGAAAATGCCCAAAAAAGGGGAAAAAAGAAGACCATAGGATGTTACTTTCTTGGTGAACAGGTGTTTCTTTCTATCCTTTCAGATGAGGAAGAACAATAAATACTGTCAGAGGAAGTCAAGGTCTCTGTCTCCAGTACTCCCAAAACGAATATGAAATGGGCTCAAGCCATAGAAGAGCTTGAAAATCAGGTCAACAGCCTGCTAAAGGAGAAACAGGAAAATCTTGAGGAAAATAACACCCTTAAAAAGTTTCAAACTCAAATGGAAAAAGAGGTCCGAAAAGACAATGAGGAGAAGGCGGTTTTAAAAAGCAGAACTAGCCAAATTGAAAACAAGTTTCAAAAGATCACTGAAAAACACAGTTCTTTAAAAGGGAGAATTGAGTTCAGAGAAGCTAATGACTATGAGATAAACCAAGTAGTTAGGAAACAAAACCAAAATTTGAAAAAATAGATAATAACGTGAAACATCTCGTAGGAAACACAATTGACCTGGAAAATAGGTCCAAGAGACAATTTAAAAATTATTCGTCTACTTGAAAACCATGATAAAAAATGAGCAGAGACCTCATCCTCATCTTCCAAGAAATTATCAAGAAAAACCATCATAACATTCTAGAACCGGAGGGTAAAATAGAATTGGAAGAAATTCACAGAGCACCTGCTAAAAGAGACTCCAAAAGGAAAACTCCTACACATATTGTAGCCATTTCAGATGGTCCATTTCAAGTAGAAAATAATACAAACCGCCAGAAAAAAGTAACTAAAGCATTGTGGAAATAAAATCAAGACAACACAAGATTTAGACACTTCTACACTGAGGACTAAATCCAAGAATGACCCACCAAACAAAACCGAGTATAACACTTATAGGGAAAAAACAGAATTGCACTGACATAGAAGACTTCCAAACATTCTTGTTGAAAAGACCAGACCTGGGCAGGAAAGTTTGACTTTCAAATACAAGAACAAAGAGGAGTATGCCCAAGATTTTCAGTTCCAAATTTTCTCCCCATCTTTCCCCTCAACCCACCCCAAGACACCATGCATTCCAATATCACTTCATCAAATCTGCCCTCCCTTCTATCATACTTCTCCCTTTTGTTATTCCCATCCCCTCTATTTTCTTGTAGGGCGAGATGGATTTCTATACCCCATTGCCTGTATATCTTATTTTAAAGTTGCATATAAATCCAATTTTTTATCACTTGTTTTCAAAATTTTGAGTTCCAAATATTATCCCTTCCTTCCACTCCACCCATCCCCATTGAGAAGGCAAGAAATTCAGTATAGGTTATGCTTGTGTAGTTCTCCAAATCACTTCCATAACAGTCATATCGTGAAAGTGTAACTAGGTTTCTCAACATCCTATACTACATCCATTTATTTTATTCTCTCCTGTGGCTCCATCCCCGCTGAGAATTGTTCAATTCTAAATCTGTCCTGCTCCTCATTGCCCTCTTTTATGTCATTCCCCTGCCAAACCTCTCTTACTTCCTTCCCCGCTACATTCCTGTAGTGTGACATAGCTTTTCATACCAAATTGAGAGTGCATGTTATTGCCATATTAGGCCAAATGAAATGAGAATAAGCTTTACTCTTTCCCTCTTATCTCCCTCCTCTTCTGCTCCATTGAAAAAAACTTTTGTTCACCTCTTTCATGTGAAAGACTTTACTCCATTCTATTTCTTATTTTCTCCTACCAGTATATCCTTTTCTTACTCCTGAATTTTGCTTTTTAAATATCATCCCTTACTAATCAACTTACCCTGTGCCCTCAGTCTATATGGACAGAAGCCTTCCAACTACCCAAGTACTGGGAAAAGTCTCAATAAGAACATTTCACTTAGGAATGTAAACAGTTTCACTTTAGTAAGTCCCTTAGTATTTCTCTTTCCAGTTGACTTTTTCATTATTTGGGTTCTTGCTTTAGAAAGTCAAATTTTCTATTCAACTCTCATCTTTTCAAGAAAAATGCTTGAAAATCTTCTATTTCATTTAAGGACCATTTTTCTCATGAAGCATTATACTCAGTTTTGCTAGGTAGGTGGTTATTGGGTTTAGTCTTACATCCTTAGACCTCTGGAATATCATATTCCAAGCTCTGTGACGCCTCAATGTAGATGGACCTGGATCTTTTGCTATCATTATTGAATTTTCATAATATTTCATTGTTTCCTTCTGGCTACTAACAATAATTTTTTCTGGACCTGGGAGCTTTGGAATTGGGCTACCATATTTCTAGAAATTTTCCTTTTGGTATCTTTTTTAGGAGGTGATTGGTAGACTCTTTAAATATCTATTTTATGCTCTGGTTCTTGAAATTTCTTTGCCCAGGGAAGGGGAACCAAAATGGAGGTGAATAAAGTCACACATAGTCTAATTCTTCCCCCACAGCCCACAAAATATCTATAAAGAATGACTCTCAACAAATTCCAGAGAAGTAGAAGTCACAGAAGGATGGATCTGAGGATTTTTCCAGCCCAGGGTGACATGGAAAGGTCCGTTATGCCAAATGCATAGTGCAGCACACATAGTCTGGCTTTGACCACATGGCACTGGGGGGAGTATGATCAAAGCATGCCTCTGGGGCAGAATCTCCAGCAGCAGAGGTTCTCAAACCACAAGTACCAAAGTCAGTTTCAAAGGTCTGTGAGAGGGCTTTTTCACCTCAGTGACAAGGGAGCAGGGTTCTCACCTAGCCCCGGCAATAGTTGGCAAAAATAGGGGCAGCAGAAGAAGCAAAGTGCAGCTAAAGTGACTGCTGCCAAATTCAGCCAACCTCTATTTTTAGAACATTCAGCTTAAAGCTCCTTGGTATTTGAGTAACTTATCTGATTCTCAGCCCTGAGTGACTGTCCAGACTTCCTCTAAAGCCCCTGGGGGAATTGAACAGGTGATCTAAATCACAAAGTTCTATCCATGGAGTAAGCACCTGTCCCTTGATTGTGCCACCTTGGAAGACCTGAAAACTTACAGGTCTCAAGAGTAAACCTTACTCTTGACAAAGGATGCAAAACTCAAGTAACTGGTTGGGAAAATGCCCTCAAATGGAAAAAAAAAAACAAGACTATATAAGGTTGCTTTCTTTGTGAGCAGATACATTCTCTCATACTTTCAGATGAGTAAAAACAATGCTTACCATAAGGGGAAAACATAAAATTCAAAGCTTCTGCTTTCCAAACATCCTAACAAAATATGCAACGGGCTCAGATCGTAGAAGAGCTCAAAAAGGATTTTGAAAATCAAGTAAGACAGGTGGAGGGAAATTGGGAAGAGAAATGAGAGAGATTCAAAAAACCATGAAAAGCAAGTCAACAGATTGCTAAAGGAGACGCAAAAAATGCTGAGGAAAATAATACCTTTAAAAATAGGCTAACCCAACTGGAAAAGAGGTCCAAAAAGCCAATGAGGAGAAGAATGCTTTAAAAAGCAGAATTAGGCAAATGGAAATGGAGGTTCAAAACCTCACTGATGAAAATAATCCTTTAAAAATTAAAACAGAACAGATGGAAGTTAATGACTTTGCAAGAAAGCAAAAAATTACAAATACAAGTTAAAAGTATGGAAAAATGGAAGATAATATGAAATATCTCATTGCAAAAACAACTGACATGATAAATAGATCTAGGAGAGATAATTTAAAAATTATGGGGCTACCTGAAAGCTATGACCAAAAAATGAGCCTAGATATCATCTTTCATGAAATTATCCAGGTAAACTGCCCTGGTGTTCTAGAACAAGAGGGAAAAATGAATATCGAAGGAATCCACAGATCACTTCCTGAAACAGATCCAAAAACAGAAAATCCTAGGAATATTGTACCGAATTTCCATACTTCCCAGGTCAAGGAGAAAATATTACAAGCAGTTAGAAAGAAGCAACTCAAGTATTGTGGAAATGCAATCAGGAAAAGACAAGATCTATTACCTCCTACGTTACGGGATCAAAGGACTTGGAATATGATATTCCAGAAGTCAAAGGAAGTAGAATTAAAACCAAGAATCATGTCCCCAGGAAAAGTGAGTATAAGATTTCAGAGGGGAAATGATCATTCAGTGAAATAGAGGACTTTCTAGCATTCTTGATGAAGAGACAAAATACTGCAGGGTCAACAAATGAACCTCAATAAAAATAGCCTTCCAAATCCATCCTGGAAAGGAAAGGGGAATAAGAAGGCGAGATGATTCACTCCAAATGGAAGCTCTAAAACCAAGTTCCCATTGTTGTCTCAATGTGAATCCAATGTGCAAAACAGGCACAGTTTAAACTACCCCTTTGTAAACGCTTCTGCAGTAAGTGCCCAAAAAATTCAGTATAAGAGTTAGAGACTATTTGGGCTATGTAAGTATCATTTGCATCAACCAGATCTGATGAAACTCCCTCCCCAATTCCAGTCAAAGAGTTCCACGGGGGGGGCAGGGGGGAAGGGGCAGTCAAGATGTTAGAGTGAGAGAAACTACTCACCTAAGCTCTTAGAAAAATACTTCATGTACCTCAAAAAAGAAAATCTGATCAAAATTTGGAGGTGTAGATTCCAATAGGAGGCAGACTGTGGCAGATTCACAGATTAGGACAGAGTGGAAGGTCAATGAAAAGCATCTGTTTCATGGTGATGGAGTAGTCCACAGTACACAGCACAGTGAGCCTTCATGGCACGGGTGAGCAGGAAATATGCATGGTGGCCTGATGCTGTAGCAGCAAGGCAGAAGTGGGGAGTGGGAGCCGAGGATGGGAGACCAGCAGAGCCAAGCAAGTGACAGACTCTGAGCCCCAGGTATCAGCTACACTTGAGACTATCACTCCGCAGATTAAAAGCCTCTATGTCACCTACTTGAAATTCCGGAAGCCAAAATGACACAGTGAATGGCAAACACTCTCTTCCCCTCCCCTTGAAGACATTGAAAGAACCATAAAACATCTTTATTTTTTATTGTTTTATTAGTTTTTTTATTTATTTAACTTTTAACATTCATTTTCACAAAATTTTGTGTTCCGAATTTTCTCCCCATTTCTCTTCTCCCCCAACCCCAAATCGCCAAGCATACTAACTGCACCTGTCACTGATCTGCTCTCTCTTCTAACATCCTTCCCTACCCTTGTCCCCATCTTCTCTTTTGTCCTATACGGCCAGATAACTTTCTAAACCCCATTACCTGTGTTTCTTATTTCCTAGTAGTAAGAACAATACTCAACAGTTGTTCCTACAACTTTGAGTTCCAACTTCTCCCCATCCCCTTTGGGAAGGCAGGCAATTGAATATAGGCCATATCTGTGTAGTTTTGCAAATGACTTCCATAATAGTCGTGCCGTGTAAGACTACATTTCCCTCCATCCTATGCTGCCCACCATTGCCTCTGTTCTCTCTTTGGATCCTGTCCCTCTCCAAGAGTGTTGACCTCAAGTTGCTCCCTCCTCCCACTGCCCTCCCTTCCATCATCCCCCCCACTTGCTTATCCTCTTCTTCCCCACTTTCCTGTATAGTAAGATAGGTATTCATATCAAAATGAGTGTGCATTTTATTCCTTCCTTTAGTTGAATGTGAGGAGAGTAAGCTTCATGTGGTTCTCTCACCTCCCCTCTTTTTCCCTCCACTGAAAAGTCTTTTCCTTGTCTCTTTTATGAAATATAATCTGACCCATTTTATTTCTCCCTTTCTACTCCCAATAAATTTCTCACCACTTAATTTCAGTTTATAAAGATATGATCCAATCGTATTGAATTCTCTCTGTGCTCTGTATTGTGTGTGCGTGTGTGTTCATGTGTATAATCCCACCTACTACCCGGTTACTGAAAAATTTTAAGAGTAACAAATATTGTCTTTCCATATAGGAATGTAAATAGAAACAGTTCAAATTTAGTAAGTCTCTTACGGCTTCTCATTGCTGCTTACCTTTTCATACTTCTCTTCACTCTTGTGTTTGAAGGTCAAATCTTTTCAGCTCTGGTCTTTTCATCAAGAATGCTTGGAATTCCTCGATTTCATTTAAAGACCATTTTCTCCCTGAAGTGTTATACTCAGTTTTGCTGGGTAGGTGATTCTTGGTTTTAGTCCTAGTTCCTTTGACTTCTGGGATATCCTATTGCATGCCCGTCAATCCCTTATTGTAGAAGCTACTAGATCTTGTGTTATCCTGATTGCATTTCCACAATACTTGAATTTTTTATTTCTAGCTGCTTGCAGTACTTTCTCCTTGACCAGGGAACTCTAGAATTTAGCCACAATGTTCCTATGAGTTTCTCTTTCTCGATCTCTTTCAGGCAGTGATTGGTGGATTCTTCCATTATTTATTTTGCTCTCTGGTTGTAGAATATCAGGGATAGAGTTCCTTGAAAAATTCATGAAAGATGATCTCTAGGCTCTTTTCTTGATCATGGCTTTCAAATAATCCTATAATTTTTAAGTTGTCTCTCCTGGATTTCTTTTCCAGGTCAGTTGTTTTTCCAATGATATTTTTCACATTCTATTCCATTCTTTCATTCTTTTGCTTTTGTTTTGTGATTTCTTCCTTTCTCATAAAGTCATTTTCCTCTATCTGTTCCATTCTAATTTTGAAAGAACAATTTTCTTCAGTGAGCTTTTGAACCTCCTTTTCCATTTGTCTAGTTCTGCTTTTTAAAGCATTCTTCTCTTCATTGGCTCTTTGAACCTCTTTTGCCAATTGAGTTAGCCTATTTTTCAAGGTGTTATTTTCTTCAGCATTTTTTTGGGTCTCCTTCAGCAAGGTGTTGACCTGCTTTTCATGCTTTTCTTGCATCTCTCTCATTTCTCTTCCCAGTTTTTCCTCCACCTGTCTATCTTGATTTTCAAAATCCTTTTTGAGCTCTTCAGTGGCCTGAGCCGATTGAATATTTATTTTGGATGTTTGGGATACAGAAGCCTTTACTTCCATGTCTTTCCCTGATGACAAGATTTATTCTCCCTCTTGTGAAAGGATGGGAGGAGATATCTGTTCACCAAGAAAGGGACCTTCTATGGTCTTATTTTTTTCCATTTTTTGAGCATTTTCCCAACCAGTTACTTGATTTTTGGTCCTTTGTCAAGAATAGGGTATACTCTGGGAATCTGTGAGATCTCAGTTCCTCCAAGGTGGAGCAATCAAGATGATCTGCATGCAGAGTGGAATTTTTTTGCCCAGAATCTTAGAAGATACCCCTCTAGAGCTACGTGGTCTCCAATTCTGCCAAGCCAGCACTGGTGGCTGATTTTCAGATAAGCTGGATGAGAAGGGACACCATTCAGTTTGAGAACAAGTCTGGCTCAGTCAGGGCTTCCACCCAGGGCTGAGGTAAGATTAAACTCTTCAGTGGTGCCAGTGGTTTTTAAGCTCCAACAACGGAGCTTCCATACGGGCTGCTGTACTGGCTGTGTGGCTGCTGCCTGCTGCTGGAGCTAGGGGAAGGCCCTTCTCCCTTCCTGGCCCTCTGATAAGACCCCGTCACTGTCCTGTAGTGCCTGTGGGATGAGGAATCTGAGGACCTGCTACTGCGACTGGAGATTCTGCCCTTGAGGTGTCCTCCTACCCGAGTCTCATCACGCTGCACTGCTCAGCCAAGGCTGGGCTAGGCTTAGCTCTCGGCTCCGCATCTGGTTCAACTGATGTTTCCATGGGCCTTTCAGGTCACCATGGGCTGGAAATCTCCTCCACTCTGTTGTTCTCCAATTCTGCTGCTCCAAAACTTGTGGAGAGTCTCTTTCTACAGGTATTTTGTCGGTTGCAGGGAGGACACTGAGTAAGTGTGTCTTTTCAGTCTGCCATATTGGCTCGGCTCCCCCATAAACAATTTCTTCAGAAAAGTCTTGGATCAGTGGGATCAACAGAAGAGGTAAACATTCTTGTTACACCTGAGACTAGGAAAATAGCTAAAGAGAATTCCTCTTACTGTGGCAGAAGACCTAAGCTGTCCCAGACAGCCCCACATCAACAAAGAAGTCAGGAGGAGCCCCAATGGTTGGAGCCTGGCACCAGGACCCAGGTGAATCAGGGCTCCCGGGGAAATGGAAAGACTATAAGGCAGCCTGAATCATCACGCAATCAGCTTGCCGTTGCTCCTGCTCAGCTAAGTCCTCCCATGGTCAGACCACCCCTCCCCCACAATCAAAAAGCTAGCTTCAAGGTTAATCCAAGAAAACACAAAACAAAAAGAAAATAGATACCTGTTCTTTATTTTGTCACACCAGGTAGCTCCACACCAGCTTCTAGCTGTAAGAATCAGAGACTACAACACACAAAATGTCACCAGCATAAGTAAGAAAAAGTACAGCAAGAATGAAAAGACTATAGAAACTTTCTATGAGGCCAAGGACCAAAACACAAGTACCAGAGAAGTCAGTATTGAGACTATATTCCCACTTGAAACTTAAGAATGAACTATGAACTGCTCACATGCAAAAGAACTCTCCTGGAATAGCTGAGAAGGAAATAGAAGAAAAACTGGCCAAAGATTTTTAAAGTATGATAAAAAAACTTCTGTAAAGAGAATACTGCTTTGAAAGAAACATTGAATAAATGGAAAAGTAAGCATAAAACTTAAATGGGAAAATCAGACAAATGAAAAATGAAATACAAAAATTAGCTGGAGAAAATTATTCCTTAAAAGGAATAGTTTGACAGATGGAAAAGGAGATGCAAAAGTTAACTGAAGAAAACAATTTCAGAAACACTAGGACTGGGCAAGTAGAAAATAATGATTTTATGAGACATCAGGAATAAGTCAAGCAAAGTACAAAGAATGAAAAGATAGAAGAAAATGTAAAATATGTAATTGGAAAAATAACTGACCTAGAAATAGATCCAGGAGAGAAAATTTAAGATTTATTGTCCTACCATGAAGTCATGATGAAAAAAGGAGTCTGGACTACATTTTCCAAGAAATCATGAAGGAAAACTGCCCAGTGCTAGACAGAGAGGAAAAAATAGTCATCGAAAGAATCCACCGTTCACCACCCAAAAGGGATCACAAACTAAAAACACCAAGAAATATTGCTGCCAAATTCCGGAACTATCTAGTGAAGGAGAAAGTATTACAGGCAGTCAGAAAGAAACCATTCATATATCGAGGAACTACAGTCAGGATCACAAAAGACCTTGCAGCTTCTACATTAAAAGATCGAAGAAATTGGAATCTGATATTCTGTAATGAAAAGGAGTTGGGCCTCCAAACAAGGATCAATTGCCCAGCAAAGTGCAACATAACATTTCAGGCAAGGAGTTGGACATTCGACGAAATTGGGGATTTCTAGACCTTCCTGACAAAAGTCCAAAACTCAATAGAAAATTTGATCTTCAAATGCAGGTCTCAAAAGAGACATACGAAGGTAAACGGGTAAAAGAAAACCTTGTTACTCACTTTGGGCAAAATGTTTACCTCCCTATAAGGGAAGATGATACTTGTCATTCTTGAGAATTGTGCATCCATTATGAAATATAAAAGGGATATGCATAGAGATAACAGGTGTAAAGTAAATGAGCAGATCACAACTATATATGTTTTGAGCATTCCAAGGATTGTAACAAGAGGTGTGAAAAGGAGGAAGCAGAAAATGGTCAATTACATCACAGGAAGAAGTACAAAATTGTATTAAAATAGAGGGAAAGAGAGGCAGGAGATGAGCATTGCTTGAGAGTTACTCTAGTCTGATTTGGTTAAAGGAGGAAACAAAATTAATTAATTATATAAATCTAACTAGCTCTGTAGGCAGTAAGAAGGGAAGGGGGAAGAAAGGGGAAGTGGGCTAAAAAGGAGGGAAGAAGTAGTAAGGGTAAAAGGGAGTAAATGTGAGGGGGGCTGAAAGAAGGAAGAGAAGACTGTGGGAAGTGGTTGTCAAAAGTGAAAACTCTGTTAAGGAGGGTAAGGGAGATGGGAGAAATAAAAGTAAGAAGAAAAGTACATATAGTGGGAAAGAAGATGGAGGGAGAGACATGGATAGTAATCATAACTGTGAATGTGAATGTAATGAAGGTTTCCAGAAGAATGAATTAAAAGTCAAAATGCAAAACTATGTTATTTACAAGAAACACACTTAATACCGAGTGATATGCACTGGGTAAATTGAAAGGTTTCAGCAGACTATATTGTGCTGCAGTCAGTGTAAGAAAAGCAGGGGTAGCAATCCTAATCTCAGACAAATGAAAACCAAAAATAGATCTAATCAGAAGAGATACGGAAGGAAACCATACCCTACTGAAAGGCACCATAGACAATGAAGCAATATCATTACTAAACATGTATGCTCCAAGTGGTATACTATCCAGATTATCAGAGGAGAGGCTGGGGGAGTATCAGGAAGAAAAAGGCAGCAAAACTATACTAGGGGGAGATCTAAAGAGTTCCCTCTCTGAACTTAATAAATCTAACCGTGAAATGAATAAGAAAGAAGTTAAGGAGGTGAACAAAACCCTGGGAAAGGTAGATATGATAGGACACTGGAGAAAATTGAATGGGGATAGAAATGAATATACCTTGTTCTCAGTGGTACATGGCAAATGTATAAAAATCGGCCATGTACTAGGGCATAAAAACCTCACAATTCAGTGCACAAAGGTGGAGATACACCGTGCATCCTTCTCCCATCATAATGCTGTAAAAATTATATGTAATAAAAAGCCATGGAAAAACAAACGAAAAATTAATTGGAAGCTACATAATCTAATTCTAAAGAATGGGTGGGTTAAACAACAAATCATAGAAACAATCTGCAACTTCATTCAAGAGAATGAAAATAATGAGTCAACCTAAGAAATCTGGTGGGATACAGCAAAATTAGTTCTTAGGGGAAGCTTTGTAGCTTTGAATGCCTACATGAATATAACAGAAAAAGAGGAGATCAATAAATAAGGCATGCAGCTGAAAAACCCTGAAGAAGAACAAATTGAAAATCCCCAAATAAACACCAAATGAGAAATACTGAAAACCAAAGGAGAGATTAATAGAATTAAAATTAAGAAAGCTATTTAACTAAGAAATAAAACTAATAGTGGGTTTTATGAAAAAAAAAGTAATAAAATTGACAAAATTTTGGTCAATTTGATTTTAAAAAATGAAAGAAGTAAACCAAATTACAAATATCAAAAATGAAAGAAGTGAATTCACCTCCAGTGAGGAGGAAATTGAAACACTGATCAGAAATTATTTGCCCATCTTTACGCCCATAAATTCTACAATATAGATTAGACAGATTAGTACTTTAAAAATATAAATTGTCCAGATTAACATAAAAGACAGTTACACACTTAGACAACTTCACAACAGAAAAAGAAAGTGAACTAGCCATAAATGAAGTCACTAGGAACAAATCACCAAGGCCGGGTGGATTTAGAAGTGAATTCTATCAGACATTTAAAGAACAATTAATTCCAATACTATATAGACTATTTGGGAAAATTGTGGAAGGAGCCCTCCTAAATTTTTTTTATGATACAAATACGATTTTTTAAATTATTAATTTATTTATTTGTTTTAAGTTTTCAACATTAATTTACTCAAAATTTTGAGTTCCAAATTTTCTCCCCGTCTCTCTCCTCCCACCACCCCAAAAAGTCAAGCATTCTGATTAACTTTTCCACCAATATGCCATCCCTTCTAACATCCCTCCCTTCCCTTATTCCCATCTTCTCTTTTGTCCTATAGGGCAAGTAAAGTTTCTATACCAGAGTACACGAATTTCTTATTTCTCAGTTGTATACAGGAACAATACTCCACGTTTGTTGCTAGAACTTTGAATTTCAACTTCACTCATTCCTTTAATTGAATGACCGTTTTTCCCCCTGAAGTATGTTGCTGGGCAGGTGATTCGTGGTTTTAATCCTAGTTCCTTTGACTTGTGGAATATCATATTGTAAGCCCTTTGATCCCTTAATGTAAGAGCTGCTAGATCTTTTGTTATCCTGATTGTATTGCCACAATACTCAAATTATTTCTTTCTAACTGCTTACAATATTTTCTTGACCTAAATCTCTAAAATTTGGTCACAATATTCCTAGGAGCTTCTCTTTTTGGAATCTGTTTCAGGAGGTGATTAGTGGATTCTTTCAATACTTGTTTTGCCCTCTGGTTCTAGAATGTCAGTGCAGTTTTCTTTCATACTTTTATTAAAGATGGTATCTAGCCTCGTTTTTGCTCACAACTTTCAGATAGCCCCATAATTTTTAAACTGGCTCTCCTGGATCTATTTTCCAGGTCAGTTTTGTTTTGCAATGAGATATTTTACATTATCTTCTATGTTTTCATTGTTTTTTTTGATTCGTTGGCTTCTAATAAAGTCATTAGTTTCCATCTATTCATTTTCATTGTTTTTTTTATTTGTTGGTTTCTAATAAAATCATTAGTTTCCATTTACTCCATTCAAATTTTTAAAGAAATATTTTCTTCAGTGATCTTTCGAACCTCCTTTTCCATTTGGCTAATTCTACTTTATAAAGCATTCTTCTCCTCATTGGCTTTTTGAACCTCTTTTGCCAATTGAGTTAGCCTATTTTTAATTCTTTTGTTTTCTTCAACATTTTTGGGTCTCCTTTAACAAACTGTTGACTTGCTTTTCATGACTTTCTTGCATCTCTCTCATTTCTCTTCCCAGTTTTTCCTTCACCTCTCTTACTTGATTCTCAAAATCCTTTTTGACCTCTTCCATAGTCTGAGAACATTGAATATTTATTTTGGGATACATAAGCCTTGACTTTTATGTCTGTCCCTTGTGGTAAGCATCGTTCTTCCTCACTCGAAAAGGTAGTTGAAGATACCTGCTCACTAAGAAAGTAACTTTCAGTAGTCTTATTTTTATCACCTTTTGGGGCATTTTCCCAACAAGTTACTTGAATTTTGGGTACTTTGTCAAGGGTAGGGCATACTCTGTAAGATCTCAGTTCCTCAAAGGTGGTACAATCAAACCTCCACACTGACCTAGGATCAACCGGAAAATTTTGTAGCCAGCAACTCCGAGTAGTTTAATTTCTTCTCCACAGCATCCTCACCTCCAGTTCCATGATGCCAGCACTCAGGGCTGAGTTTCAGATCACCTGCTCATTTCCCCCAAGATGAGACCTCCAAGAATTAATGTTAGATGCTGCTTGCTGTGCCTTTGGCTAGAGCTATGGGGAGGGGGATCCAGCTCCATTCTCACTCTGCGAAGAAAAATCTCTCCCTGACCTTTGACACCTATGGGTTCAAGGATCTGGGAACTGCCGCTGCTTCTGTTGGGGCTTCTGCCCCCGAAGCCTGCTCTAGTCCTTTGTGATACACTGTGCAGTCAATACTGGGCTGGGCTCCGATCTGTGTTCAGTGCGACAGACCTTTCCCATTGGCTTTCCAGGTCAGCCTGAGGTGGAAGTCTCCTACACTCCATCGTTCTTTGGCTTCTCCTGCTCTAGAATTTGTTAGGAGTCATCCTTTTCAGGTATTTTATGGACTGTGGGGGAAGAGTTAGAGTACATCAGTCTTTCTACTCTGTTGTCTTGGCTCTGCCCTCTACAAAAATGGTTTATATACTGAAACCAGGAAGAGTCAAAACAGAGAAAGAAAATTATAGACCAATTTCTCTAATGAATATAAACTCAAAAATTTTAAATATGATTTTAGCATAAAAAAATTCAGCAACTTCTCCTGAGACTAAAACGTTATGATCAAGTAGGATTCACACCAGGAATGCAGGTTTGGTTCAACGTTTGGAAATTATCAGCATTATCAATCACATCAACCCAAACCTAGCAGAAACCACACGATTATCTCAATAGATGAAGAAAAATCTTTTGAAAAACACAATACCCCTTCCTATTAAAAACACTGGAAAGCATAGCAATAAAGGGGGCTTTCCATAAAATAATAGGCAGTATCTAGCTAAAATGTTCAGCAAACATTTTACACAATGGAGATAAGGTAGATGCATTTCCAATAAGACCAGGCGTGAAACAAGGTTGTCCATTATCACCACTATTATTCAATATGGTATTAAAAATATTAGCTGTAGCAAATAGACAAGATAAAGAAATTTTTGGAGTAAGAATAAGCAAAGAAGAAACCAAGTTATCACTCTTTGTAGATGATATGCTGATATACTTAGAGAATCCCAGAGACTCAAGTAAAAAACTACTTGAAATAATAAACAACTTTGGCAAAGTTTCGGGTTACAAAATAATCCTGCACAAATCTTCTGCATTTCTATATATTACTAACAAAGCCCAATAGCAAGAGATAGAAAGAGAAATCTCATTTAAAGTTAGGGTAAACACTACAAAATATTTAGAAGTTTACCTGCCAAAACAAATCCAAGAGTATATGAACACAATTACAAAATATTTTTCACACGAATAAAGTCAGATTTAAGTAAGTGGAAAATCATCAGTTGCTCGTGGGTGGGCCAACCCAATAAAATAAAAATGACAAATCTACCTAAATTAATTTGCTTATTTGGCGTCATACCAATCAAACTATCAGACATTTTTTTCCACAAATGGAAAAAATCATATCAAAATTCATCTGGAATAACAAAAGCACACAATATCAAGGGGACTAATGAAAAGTAATGCCAGGGAAGGTAGCATAGGGCTACTAGATTTCAAAACCACTTGGTACTGCCTAAGAAACAGAAGGGTAGACAAGTGGAATATGCTAGGTACTCAGGACACACTAGGCAATGAATAGAGTAATCTACTGTTTGATAAACCCAAGGACCTCACCTTCTGGAATAAGAACTCACTGTTTGACAAAAATTGCTGGGAAAACTGGATAAAAGTGTGGCAGAAACTAGGCATAGACCAATGCCTCACACCGTACACAAGAATAAGGTCCAAATGTGTATAAGACCTAGGTATAAAGTTTGATACTATGAACAAATTGGTGGAACAAGGAATAGTGTATTTACCAGATTTATGGAGAAGGGATGAATTTTTTACTAAAGCAGAGATAAAGAGCATTATGAAGTGCGAGATGGAATTTTTATTCTATTACACAGAAAAGTTTTTCCACAGCCAAACCAAATTCAGCCAAGATTTCAAGGGATGCAGAAAACTGGGAAAGAATTTTTGCAGCTAGTGTCTTTGATAAAGGAATAATTTCTAAAATACATAGAGAACTGAATCAAATGTACAAGAATTATTCACCAATTAATAAATGGTCAAAGGATATGAAAAAGCAGTTTTCAGAGGAAGAAAGTAAAGATATCTATAGTCATGTGAAAAAATGCTCTAAATCACTATTGATTAGAGAGATGCAAATCAAAACAACTCTGAGATACCACATCACACCTATCAGATTGGCTAACATGACAGACCAGGACGATGATAAATGTTAGAGAGGATGTGGGAGAGTTGGAACACTAATTCATTTGGTCGTGGAGCTGTGAGTTGATCCAAGCATTCCGGAGAACAATTTGGAACTTTGCCCACAGGGCTAAAAATATGCCCATACACTTTGACCCAGAAATATTGATTCTAAGGCTGTATATCCAAGGGATAATAACAATGGTAAAAGGTCCCACATGTATGAAAGTATTTATAGCAATACTCTTTTTGGTGGCCCGAAACTGAAAATCAAGGGGTTACCCATCAATTCGAGAATGGCTGAATATATTAGGTTATACGAATATAATGGAATGCTATTGCAGTATAAGAAATGATTTACAAGAAGACTTCAGAGAGGCCTGGAAAGACTTATGTAGTTGGATACTGAGTGAAAGAAGCAGAACCAGGAGAATTTTTTGCACAGCAACGACCACAGGGTGTGAGAGTTTTTTTCTGATGGACTTGGAACTTAATTGTTATTAAAGGACTTAAAAATACTTTCAGTGGTCTTTTAAGGAAAAATGCCTTCCACATCCAGAGAAAGAATTATGGAATTCTATCGCAGAATGTAGCAGATAATTTTTCGTATGTGTGTTACGTTTGTTTTGTTATAGGATTTCCTCCGTTCATTTTAATCCTTCATAGACTGACTATAGTGAAAATGTATGTAATAATAATGTATGTGTAGGACCAATATAAAATTGTATTCCATCTCAGCAAAGGAGTGGGGAGGTAGGGGGCGGGGGGCAGGGAAGTCTTATTTATACGTTAGTGATTGTAGAATATTGAAAGTAAATAAAATTAATTTAAAAATTAAAAACAGACAAAATGTTCCACCTGCCAGCAGACAAAGGTTAACAAATGCTGTTTCATAGACAAGAGGGAACCAAGTGTCTCATTGTGATTTTTTCAAATCGCTCAGGGTGCAGAAGATAAACAGTGAGAAACAAACAACACCCTTCCATGTACTAATTTCATAACGGAAAGAGTAAAATATAAAAAAATTCATTGGATGCTAAAAAATGACTATTTCAAACTTGAGATATGTAGAGGCACCCCTTTAATAACTAAGCCATGAATTAATTTCACAAAAATGTGATGCTAGGGAAACATCATTGCAGGGGCTGGCAAGTTCCTTTGGAACAAAGTCGTGAATATAATTAAATTAAAATAGGACATTACAATGGTCAGGTATGGTTTTAATATATTCTCAATGTCATTGCGAAGTAATGTCATGAAATAATACCGGTCCATTCAGCATTTTGCAGACTGTGCCTGTGTAACTTTTGGTTTTAAATTATATCACATTTTAATATAATACTACTGTGTCCATCAATAAATGCTGTAGATGTTTTTAAAAAAAGAAATTTGTGAACTCATTTTTTGATCATGTCTTTCAGATAATACAGTACTTATTAAATTGTCTCTCCTTGATCTATTTGTCTTTCCAGGGAGATGCTTCCCGTTGCTACTTTTTTTATTGCATTGTCTTTATCTTACAATTTCTTGATTTTTCATAAAGTCATTAACTTCAACTGCTCCATTTTAATCTTTAAGGGATTATATTCTTCCTTGATCTTTCAGACCTCCTTTCCCACCTGGCTAATTCTCCTTTTTAGGGTATGCTTCACCTCATTGGCTTTTTAGATCTTTTACCATTTGAGTTAGTCTATTTTTTAAAGTGCTATTTTCTTTAGAATTTTTTGGTGTCTCATTTATCACACAGCTAACTTGTTTTTCATGATGGTCTTGTGCCATTCTCATTTCTCTTGCCAATTTTTGCTCTATTTCTCTTGCTTGATTTTCAAAATCCTTTTTCAGCTCGTCCATGGCCTGAGACCTACTCATACTTTTCTTGGAGGTTTTGGATGTAGGGGCTTTGACATTTTTTTATCTTCTTCAGCTTGTCTATTTTGATATTCCTTTTCACCAAACTGCTTATTTACGTCAGTATTTATCTATCTCTCTCCAAATCTTGAAATCTATGATTTTATATTGGTATATGTGTGTGTCTATGTGTACGTGTTCATCTGCACACATGTGGTGGGTGGTACGTGTGATTTCCCTACTGTTTTTTTTTTTGTATGTGGAGTAACTATTTTATAGGCATTAATTATTTCCAAAAATTTGTTTCTAATCCCTCCATGGAGAGACGAGAGGAATAGAAAAAAATGCATTGGGATTAAATTGGTCCTTCCTTGAAATTCTTGGTAAAAGATTCTGTCAGTTGAGAGGTTAGAACATTTGCTTTTGTAGCCATTTCTACCTGTTCATTCAAAAATATTCTTCCCCCTCCAAAAGTAGGAAAAACTGGCATGAGTCTTTGAACAGCAATCATGATTTCATATGTATGGGCTACTTCAGAGATTACAAAACATTTACATATAAATTGTCACTTAATCTTCACAAATACTTTGTATGGTGTAAAAGTTTCTGAAGTCCTGGGAAGGATCTTTACGGGAGAACTCCCAATGTAGGCACAACTTATAACCTATTCAATATCATCATCATCAGCATCAACCACAACATTTTTGGTCACAGTCCTTGTGTTCTTTGCCGTTGACATGTCCCCAACCTTAGGCTAACACATTGTTTTACACGTGTTATCTCCTTCAATCCTCAAACAACAGGAAATAGTTCTCATATTACCCTTTTGAAGATGAAGAAACAATGTCAGAGATATGAAATGGTAGAACACAAGAAGACTATGCATTGAAGCTAGATCTTGGAGGAGACAACAGAGAGGACCACATCTAAATTTCTTGTTTTTGAGATGAGGAAACCGAGGTCTGAGAAGTTAAATATTGAAAGAAATTCACATAATAATTATAGATAATATATATTTGGATTTATTAACATTTGTCTTATAGGTGCGAAGAACTGATATTATAATAAATTTGCCCAAGAGCAATAATCCTGTAGCAGATAAGGTCCCTTAAAAGGTGAAAAATCTAAAGGTGGAATGGACAGTTTTTGGAAGAAGTAGCTTCTCATTAGTAGTCTTCAGCCTAAAGCAGGAAAATTATTTATTAAGTTGTTGTAGGGCAGAGGTATCAAACACATGGACCATGCATGCCATGTGTCCAACATCACACCTGACTGTAGCCCAAACAATATTAAAGTGTAATTGAGCAATATTTACCAAAGTTAATAAAATAAAATAAAGCATAATAATAATACATTATAAACTAATTCAGTAAGAAATTCTTATGAATTAACATTATGTATTAGTAGCCCTCATTTCCATTTCATTTTAACAACACTATTGTAGCATATATTTTGTTTTGAATATGGGTTTGCTTAGCTACGTGGCACAGTGGATAAAATGGGGAACGTGGAGTCAGGAAAAAATGAGTTCAAAGACAGCTTCATATACTTATTAACTATGTAACCTTGGGCAAGTTACTTAACCTTATTTGCTTCAGTTTCCTCATTTGAAAAATGAACTCAAGAAGGAAATAGCAAAGCACTCCAAAAAATTTGCCAAGAGAAGCCCAAACGTGGTCAAGAAAAGTCAGATACAATTGAAAAACTTTACAAAAACACAATATACCCTCTGAAGTTTCTTCCAAGACTGATGTTCGATTTTTATTCCTCTTAACTAAGGTGACTCTGCTATGAGTACCACAGACATTTAGAAGGAGATCTGGGGGTCATTCACGGCAATACAGTAGATTCCTACATCTTGCCCTTATGTCATGCAAACCCACTGCAGTGTCTCGTTCAACTGCAGGATCTGGTTACAGTTTTAGATATGTCTTGGCTAAGTGAAATATTTTCTGGGCATTTTTTCTTCCCTTATGGTTGATTTTTTACATTTCAAACTTGGAGAGAACTTTCACAGCAAAATACAACAATCTGTAAATGGCTAAATTGATGTGTGGGATATACCTGCAATGGTAAGAATGTGCTTTTTTATTTCGTTGAACAATGTCTTTATTGTGTAATTATGACAGGAAATAGGTGGATTAGATTGATTCTTCCGGGAAAATAGAAGAACTGGGGAATGCAAATATTTGTGAGGTAAAAAAAAATTACTTAAGTTGAATGGATTGATAATTTCAATTAATACCAGTAAACAATGAATTGATACCACTGACAAATTATTTTTAAATAAGGTTTAAATATTTCATAATTGTTTGCTTTTAAGACTCTTTTTTCCCCAAAACTGAGTTAGATCTGCCATTTATTCTAAACTCATTCAAGCTATGCGTGAAAAAGAGTCTCTTCAAAAACACATACTATTCATGAGAATCTAGCATTCATATGAAAGCTTATTATGAGGAAGAATCAATTTTGGTAATAGGCGTACAGCTTTACTTTTACACAGATAAAATTTTAGGAAAAACAATTCATTT
>CM053775.1:49354395-49370867 GCA_028658325.1 Potorous gilbertii
GTGATGGTGATGATGCTGATATCGGTGGTGATGATGATGGTGATAGGTAACATTTATACAGGGGAATTAGGTGGCACAATGGATAGAGTGCTGGGCCAGAAGACTCATTTTCCTGAGTTTAAATCTGACCTCAGATACTTCCTAGCTATATGACCCTGGTCAAGTCACTTAACCCCATTTGCTTCTGTCTTTTCATCTATAAAATGAGCTAGAAAAGGAAGTGGCAAACCATTCCAGAATACTTGTCAAGAAAACCCCAGATGTGGTCACAAAAGCTGAACATGACTGAAAAAAAATGAATACACAACAAAACATTTATATATCACCATGCCAAGTATTTTACTATTATTACCATTTGATTCTCACAACAACCCTGAGAAGTGATGCTCTTATTATTCCAGTTTTACACATGAGGAAACTGAGGCAAACAGAGGTTTAAGGAAACAGAGGTTAAGTGACTTGTCCAAGGTCACACAGCTAATTTGGATGTCATCAGTCAAAGATATAAGATGGACCTGACCAACTAGGAATTTAACATGAATTACTGGCCAGGGAAGGTGAACGGAAAGGCAGGTTTTATGTATTCAAATCCATGGTAATGCCCATTGTGGAGGTGAAGAAGATCTGTGACATGAAGGAAAATAGGATGCTTTTGGAGAAAAACTTAGCTGTGTATCTAAATACAAACGTTCCTAATCTGAGGTCCCTAAATTTGTTTTTAAAATTATTTTGATCAGAGTGTTTTGATGTAATTGTTGTCCTTTGCAATCCTGCATGTTTTGTGAATTTAAAAGTATTAATCTGAGAAGGGCCCGTAGACTTCCCCACACTTCCAAAGGGGACCATGACACACAAAAAATCTAATAACCTCTGGTGTAAAGTGTTATCAAGAGAATGTGCCATCAGTAGAAGTAAATATAGTGACATCCAATGAGTTCTGCCCCATTTGTCCCAAGGATCAATGATGCCAACATACTTTGGGATGAATAGTGGTGAGAAAATATAAAGACCAAGAGAAGGATTCTAAGACTCAATCTTAGTTTACCAGAAGGTAGTTACTGGGAGAAGGAATAGGAGAAATTGGAGCTACTCACTGGGATACTACACCAGGCTATATAAGCAATTATATAAGGAGGCAATTGGTCCTACACCAAGTCCACTGCACTGTGGCCTTGGTATCACTACATGATGATTTTTTTGACACTTGAACCAAGAGAAAACTCTGGAGCAGGTGCAAAACCAAGTTCCATTGGCCCAAGATGGGAGTAAATACAATGTAAGAAGTGTGTGCAACTTCTGCTTGGCTTACTAAATAGAAAACATTTGTACTACTTTGTTTTAAAGGTGCTTATTTATTGATTCCAGCTTAGGACAGAGATACAGGCTTGACACATAGATTGGAGAGTCATCTCCATTGAGATCAATCATTAAATATTTATTAAGTGCCTACTATGTCCCAGGAAGTGATCATCAAATCTATGGAAGCTGAGGAAATTGCAAAAATAAAATATAAAGAGAAAAGCAAAATGGCCCAGGAGAGAGCTACATAGTCCACCCACATAAAGGGGTAGAATATAGAGGATGATTCAGTAAGGAAGACTGAAAAAGAACATCAGAAAGATACAAGGCAAACCAGGAGATCACAGCATCAGGAATATTTGGTATCTTAAAGGAAACATTTATAAAAGAGTGTACAGCAGTCCAAAAGCCACAGAGACATCAAGAATGTTGAAAATTGCTAGAAAAAAACTATGTTTAACAGTTAAAAAATTATATAGATTGTACAGAACATTGTATACAGTAAGAGCAACATTGTGTGATGACCAACTTTGACAGACTTAGCTCTTCTCAGCAATGCAAGGATCTAAGACAATTCTAAAAGACTCATGATGGAAAATGCTATCCACATCCAGAGAAAGAAATATGGAGTATGAATGCAGATCGAAGCATGCTATTTCCTCTTTTAAGTTTTTTTCTTTGTCATGTTTTTTCCCTTTTGCTCTTATTCTTCTTTCACAATATGACTAAGATGGAAATATGTTTAATATGACTATACATATATAGCCTATATCACATTGAATTCTTTGGGGAGAAGGAAAAATTAGAACTCAAAATCTTATAAAAGTGCAAGTTGAAAACTACAAATTTAAAAAGAAAAACTAGACAGCATGAATTTGGATGGCTATAATGACTTCCTCCAGAAGTGTGCAGAAGCTAGAGTAGGATAGAAGGTGGATGGTGGAAATTATCCAAGGTTGGAGTTTTAAAAGAGATAACTAACATTAGGCCAAGAGTTCAACAGTATAGAACACCATAAAGTTCAACTAGTCAAGGATAGCATCAAAGAGAGGAGACTGAGGCCAGGGCAGATTTGGTGGCTTGACTGGTAAAGCAGTAACTGGAAGATATAGTGAGGAGAGAGAATTTATTTAGGAGAGATAAGACAGAAACAAAAACAAAGGGGGTTATGGTCCAATAGAGGTATGTCAGAATGTTGGATCTTGGAGGTAGAACACTTGTAAATGGTGATGAGATCAGAGGTGTAACAATCCTCAGGTATGCCTGAGGTGGAGCAAAGGTACAGGTAATAGTTGCTGAAGGGGCTGAGTAACAGAAAAGCCAGTATGTTTGAAGGGATGTCAAGAGATAGGAGAAAATCCCCAAGTAGAAAGGGAAGGGTTGGTGTGCGGAGGAAAACTGTGAGCCAGGTATTGAACTCTTTGAGGCCTGGGGGCAGGAAGATAATTGCTACCAAACTCCTGATAAGCTGACAGATCTGGAATAAATGAACTCAGGAGAAGAGGCCGCTGAGTGGTTTCAAAGGAGGAGGACAGAGAAGCAGCAGGTAAAGAGGAAAGGGTATACCTATGCCTATTCCACCTCCCTGGTCTGTGTGTGTGTGTGTGTGTGTGTGTGTGTGTGTGTGTGAGATCCTACACAGGATAGCCAGGATTGGGGGTGAGGTGGAGGCAGGGCATAGGGTGTTCTAGGGGAGCCTGATTTCAAGGAGATAGAAGAAAGAGGACTGAAATGAGAATCCAGTATAAAAGACCGGTATATCCCAAGGGACAGGTAGGTGGAACAATGGACAGAGTGCCCTTGAGTTCAAATTTTACCCCAGACACTTATTAGCTGTGTGAGGGCAAGTCACTTCCCCCTGTTTGTCTTAGTTTTCTCATCCATAAAATGAGCTGGAGAAAGGAATGTCAAACCACTCCAGTATCTTTGCCAAGAAAATCC
Source organism: Potorous gilbertii (assembly GCA_028658325.1). Taxonomy (NCBI): domain Eukaryota; kingdom Metazoa; phylum Chordata; class Mammalia; order Diprotodontia; family Potoroidae; genus Potorous; species Potorous gilbertii. The sequence continues at coordinate 49,357,636 of CM053775.1, forward strand.
CAAAAGGGATCACAAAGAATCAGACATGACTGAAAAATGACTAAACACAACAATATATTCCAAGGAACACAACTGACTGAGAAGGCAGAGTTAAAATGGGACACCAGAGGGGTTCACAATGAGGTAGCATGGAAAGAAGAGACTCAGCACCAGGAATACTGAGAATATGAAGAATAGGAAGAGGAGAGAAGGCTTTGCTAACCCTAGGACAGTAGTAAATTGCTCCGCTGTTACCATTAAGAACCATAAGGTCCACTCTAGACTCCGGCTATGACTGATTTATCACACATCATTTCTCTTCCCCAGATTGGCTATAGGATACAGGAAGTCTCTAATCCTAAGCTGATCCAGGTGATCAATGAACCTGGTATCAATGGAATCCCAACCACAGTGCCATCTTGTTAGTTTTAAAGTGAGTTTGGGGTTCAGAGGGAGATCTGTAAATTAGAATACAGTACCTGTAAAACCCACCATACAGGGTTGTGATGGAGCAATTCTAGGTATCTGAAGTATTTTGTAAAACCTAAGGGTGATGTAGCAAGCAGCTCCTATCAACAACAAAATCTGTTTGGTTTTATCTATATAGTAATAATAAAGTAGTTTCCATATTCCTTTAAGATTTTCAGTGCTTTCTTCACAACAACCCTGAGAGATAGATAGTATATAACATTGTCTGCAGTCAGAGGAACCAGTTTTAAATAATATCTCTGGTGCTTTTACTTGTGTGAACTAAAGAAATTTATTTTCCTGTGTCTTAGTTTCCTCATCTGTAAAATGGAGTTGGACCAGACAGCCCCCGACTCTTCTAGCTCTGCATCAATGATCCTACTCTATGACGCCATTTTACATAGAAGGAAATTGAAGCTAAGAAGTCACTCCTATAATTATAAAACTAGTAAGTGTCTGAGGCAGGTTTTAAACCCCAGTCTTCATGACTCCAAATCCAGCATCTATCCACGACATCATGCTCTCCCTCCCTCTGAACTTATTAGCCCTTAATCCTTATCAGACAAGCTTTTTATTTTCATCAGCAACAGGGACAAATGCTTTTTATATTCTAATAAATCCTTCAAGATAAAAGAAACTGCCCAACCTGAATGGTATTTGTCTCTATCATTAATATCACCATCCAATATGGAATGAAGAATGGCCAAAGGACAGGGTGTCACTTTATGAAATATTAAAGCTACTTTTAGATGAAAAACATATTATTTGAGCTGCATTGCGATGTCTTATAGCTTCAATGGCTTGATTTGTCTTCACTCTCCTATGCTATAGAATTTTCATTTCCCATCACTACAGCAAAAGCAGAAACAAAGCTGTCAGTGCCTCAGAACCATCTCAAAAGTTTGGAAGACGTTCAAGGACCTACCAGACTATAAACGAAGCCCCTACTCTGGGCTCACCCTCAAAAATAGCACTGATCCTAAAAAAGTTAGGTACCCAGGTGCTAGCTGACAACTTTTCACCCAGTGTTCTACGGCTAACCCTGAGGAGCTGGGATTTCTAGTATTGTTGCTCTTAAGCCCCCACCGATGTGTTCCCCACCAACAACCAAATTCCATTACCTTTTAGAAAAGGGATTTACTAATAAGGTAGAATAAGAACAGTTGTTACAAAGTATTACCCTCAAAATTGGGGATGTACGTCAATGACACTTGTAGCAAAGGATTATCTTCCACCTGTGATCTTGGGATCTGATCTCCCTATGTGAAGGCATCATGAAATTTCCCTAAGGTGTATCTCTCTGATGGGTACCTTTCTATGATTGGCACTTCTCTCCTCCATGAAAGGGCACACTTCCTGAATCTGTCCTGCCACTATCATCCAGTAACTGTCTCTTCATTCCCACTCTAGCCATTACCACCACCCTACAGGTCTATTGGCCACCTCTAAAAGTTAGTGGACCCTTTGGAACTCATGAACACACAAAGTCACAGCCTGGATGTATGTACCTCAGAAAACATATTCACTTAAGATCAGGAAAGAAGGAAAGAAAAGAATAAACACCAAACAGAGGCTTATGCTCACAGCCACAGTGACAAGGTAAGAAACAAGACTATAGACCCTCCTCTAACTGGCTTTCAAGAAAGCAGTTTAAAGTCATCCTGTCTTCTTATAGCTACAAAAGGAAAAAAGTGAATGATGGGCAGGTCCCTCCTCTTACATGCACCCTCATTTCTAACTGAATAACCCCAGTCATTAGTTATTCAAGCTCCACAACCAATTAGAAGATTAAAAAAAATAATCACATAGTACTAACCACTGAATCATCATTGTCAGAAATAGATTTACCCCAAACTTATACATTATTGTTTGGTCTGAAACCAAGCTGGGAATGTCCATGTATGCTCAAAAGACTGTGCCCAAATTGGCCAGTCCACTCCTATATTACTCTTTAATTTCTGTAATTGCTTTCTACTTAGAGTTGTTGTCAAATTCATTCCATGAATAAGCAGATGGAGAGATTTCCTATTGCCTTGATATTACCTGTCCTTCATGGGGGCATTTGACTGATAGAAAGGGTCACAGGTAGCCAGAAGTCATTGAATTTCAAGATATCCTTCTTCTTCAGCTTCAAGTGATGCAATTTCTTTAGGGAGGGTTCTCACTCCAATATAAATTTTGACCTCTCCACACCTTGGCCAATGATTTTTCATACGTTATCATGACCTAAAATTTCAGCGCCTAGTGGTCAACCTTCTGGTGTGAGCCTTTCTACTCTTTGATAGGCTGGACCTCATGTAATAAATATACTGCAATTTACCAGGACCACTTTAAAAGTTATATTTTACACAGCACTTTATGGTTAACTGAGTGCTTTATATATGTTCATTCATTTAATCCTCACAACAACTGTGAGAGCTGGGCCCTATTCTTTTCCGCATTTTACAGATGAAGGTGCTAAGGCTGAGAGAGGTTAAGTAAGTTGCCAGGGGTCATACAATTAATAAATAATTCATCTAGATTTGAACTCAGACCTTCCAGATTTCAAGTTTAACACTTCTGCTACATCAGCTAGTCACTTCATTATCCAAGCCTTTTCTTTTTTGTAGAATCCCCCAGAGTTTATGTTCCAGTGGCCTAACCTTCAAGAATCACCAGCAAGAATCCACACCAAAATGAAGCATCAGAAGGCTTTAGGGGAAAAATATTCTCCTGGCTCACTCAAATAACCAGCGGTCTATCCATGAATATGGAGCTCTTGGAAGGGATCTAGGGAATTATATGCTTATTCAACAGAAGAGAAAACCAACTTGCCCATGGTCTCATGAGTCAGTGGCAAAGTCAGAGCTAAACCTCAGGCCTCCTGACTCTGAAGTCCATAGTAATCATGCTACTTAGGTAACTGGTCACCTCAGAATCATAAAAAAATCTGCCTTCTTTATAACTTATAATTCCCTTATGATAAGGGAAGCCCTGTAGAGACATGGAACCAGATGAAATCCATTTTGAGAATTCATGTCATCACTGTGGGAGCATGAAGAGGTAGCATTAGGGCAGGCAGGAAAGACCTATTAGCAGTAATTAGGCTGGCCACACAAGGCTGATGCCTTTGTGCAGATGAGAGTCAGGCACCAGCCTAAGTAAGCCTCAGAGACTCAGGAAGTGTGTGGCTGCATAGTATATCAAGTAACATGGTCCTGTGTCTGTATATCATCCCCAGAGTTCTGACCAGCATGAAGGTCACCAAAGAATAGTAGCATCAGGTACCTGGGATACTTGCCCCAGTAATCTTACATACACGCCTCTATCATAAGCATGTTCAGTTACTGAGTAAGGGCTGAAACTGTGATGATAATGAAGTTCAGAGATAACCCAAGGTAAAATTTTTCTTGATATCTTTTAATTTTTTAATTTTAATTTACTTTATTCTGAACTTAAGAAATAAAACAGGAATTTCTAAAGTATAGTAGAATAGAGAAAAAAACAAGATAATTGTACATGAACTTGCAAATCTATGATGTATAACTTGCTATTCATTTTAAATATATAATAGTTATTTTATAACTTTATTCCCTCTCTCTGCCCTAGAAGTGACTATTAGACCCAAATATGTATGTGTGTGCATGTGTGTACATACACACACATATATGCATGCATACATATATGTAAAACCATTTTTATATACTTCTATATATCAGTTCTTTCTCTGCATGCAGACAGTGTCTTCCTTCCTAGGTCCTTTGTAGTTAACTTGGCATTTATAAAATAGACAAGATGACTTAGTTACTCAAAGTTGCTGTTAAAACAAAGTTGTTGTTACTGTATAAAATATTTAGCTCATTTCACTCTTTCTTACTTCATGCAAGTCCATCCATGTTTTTCTAAGATCATCAAGCTCATCATTTCTTAATAACCGAATAGTATTCCATTACAATCATATACTCTAACTTATTCAGTCATCCCCCTGCTGATGGGTCTCCCTTCATTTTCCAGTTCTTTGTAATCACAAGGAGAGCTGCTACAAATATTTTAGATCATATCGGTTATTTTCTTTTTTTCTAATAATCTTGGAAAACAGACTTAGTAGCAATATTGCTGGGTCAAAGGGTATAGGTACAATTCCAGTTTGCTCTTAAAAATAGTTGGATCGATTCAGAGTTCCACCAATAGTGAATTAGTTTCCCAATTTTTCCACATCCCCTCCAACGTTTCTTCCTTTCAGTTCCATCATTTTAGTCGATCTGATATGTGTAAAATGACATTTCAGTGTTGTTTTAATTTGCATTTTCCTAATCAATGATGATTTAGAGCTTCTTTTGTATGACTACAAATTGTTTTAATTTCTTAATCAGAAAACTGCTTGTTCAAATCCTTTGACAATTTATCAATTGTGGAATGACTCATATTCTTACAGATTTCACATAGTTCTTTATATATTTGAGATATGAGACCTTCATCTGAGATTCTGTCTGTACAATTTCCCCCCAATTTTCTTTTTTCCTTCTGATTTTGGCTGCATTTGTTTTATTTGTACATAACCTTCTTAATTTGATGTAATTGAAATTTTCCATGTTATACTTCACTCTATTCACTATTTATGGTTTATCTTGTTTTATCTACCCATAAGTCTTATAGGTAATATATTCTATGTTCTTCAAATTTTCTTGTAATATCTCTCCTCATATATAGGTCATATATCCATTTTGATCTTATCTTGATAAATGATGTAAGATATTGTTCCATGCCCAATTTCTGCCGAACTGATTTCCAGTTTTCCCAACCATTTTTACCAAATAATGAATTCTCATTCCCAAAATTTTCTTATTAAGCTTACCAGGATTTCTTGAATTCTTATTCATTCTTTATTATAGAGCAATAATATTCCATTATATATTGCTGTTAATCATTTCTGGTGCTTTATGACCCCATTTGGGGTTTTCTTGGCAAAGATAGTGGTGTAGGCCATTATCCTTCTCCATTTTATTTTACAGATGAGGAATTACATTTCCTTCTACAGTTTATTTTACAGATGAGGAAACTGAGGCAGGCAGAGTTAAATGACTTGCTCGGTGTCACACAGCTAGGAAGTATCTGAGGCCAGTGGTAAACTCAGGGAGAAAAATGTTCCTGACTCCAGGCCTGGCACTCTATGCCATGTTCCATTACATGTATGTACCAAAATTTATTTAGTCATTCTCCAATCAATAGGCACCTAATTTATTTCCAGGCTATGTATTCACATTTGTTCTGAGACTTTGCCTTGCCATCTTAAGAGTATGTTGGAGAACCAATTCATAACTCTAGCCCTTGTAATTCCTTTTTCTCCTACCTCCACCACACTGATCCACTTTGAAAACAGGCAAGAATACAATTCGACACGCACACTGGAGGCTCCTGAAAAGAGACCCCTTGGTGAAGCTGCTGATGGAAACTAAGGTTTCTCATGATTTGTGCATGCTCTGAATGTTTATCCAGTGGGAGAACCAAGCATCTCAGCATGTTTTATATCAACTGAATTGCCTCTGTAGATCTCTGACTTTTCCTTAGCTATTTAATCCCTCCGAAACTGAGTTCTGAAGTCTCTCCTATGACCTCATTAGGTCTACCCAATAAAATAATTCGAGCCACAAATTCCCAGTTGCAAACAATCGCTAGCAGTCAATCCTTTCTGATTAGCCTTCCCATTTGTCTTCTCCACAAGGCGAGGCAGGACCAGCGCAAGGTTTGGAGGTGGGCTGCCTTGGGTTCCTGATGAATTGTTCAAACATTCCTCCCCAATTTGCTGAGGCCGGGCTTGAACACTCCACACTCCATACTACTAATTCTAAAAACGCTCTCATGATTTCTCTTCCCTGATAGTGTTCCAAGTCCTAATAAGGAGCTCAGTTACATTTCAGGGCAAGGCTTCCTAATTGCCTCTGCTGACTGTAACTTGAACACGTGGGAGATTTGGTTGATTATGTCAGCTTGAATTTGAAGGAAATTATGTTGGCTCTGAGAGAGATCTAATTCTCTGAGAGGCAGTGCACACAGCATTGTGTGCAGGTCTCTGGTCTTGAAGTCAAAAAGATTCAGATGCAAATCTCACCTCAGACACCCCAGCATAGAGACTTAACCTCAGTTTCCTCCTCAGCAAAATGGGGGGGGGGGGCAGGGTGAAGAAAATAATAGCATTTGTCTTACAGAGATGTTGTTATGAGGATCAGATGAGAGTCTACTTGGAAACCATTTGGCAAAACTTAAAGCCTTATACAAATATCACCTAGTTTGTCTCCTGGAACTTTAAAAAGTATCCCTAACCAGATTTAGATTAATTATGAGAGTCAGCAAAACATAGGTTGGACTAAGAGCAGAGGGCCATATCCCATCCAACATGGTGTACATATACATACACACATACCTATGTATGTGTAATTATATATATATATATATATACACACACATAGATGTATATAGTGTGTATATATAGATATATATGTGCATGTGTACATACAGTGTGTGAACATAGATATATATCATGTGTACATAGATACAATATACAGCTATAGTGTGTATATACATATACACATATCCATCCATACATCTATACATATACACATGGATACATGTGCGTATATATGGATGTATGTGTATGTATGTACATACACACATTCATATATACACACACATACATATGTGTATATATGTGTGTATGTCTGCATATGCATGTATACATATAGATATGCACACATACACATCAATACAAATGCATATATACGCATACATATATGTATGCATATAATATAGCTGGGAAAATGAGACGCATATACACAAACACAGTGAAAATGTACTAAACCCTGCTCAATGCAGTGCCCAACCATGATTCGGGAGATCACGATGATCCATGCTCTATGCCTCCTGATCGAAAGGCTGTGGCCTCATGGCAGAAAGTAACATATGTTTGGGGGCTTTGGCCAATATAGAATTGCATTCTACTCGATTATTCATATTTGTCACAAGAGCTGTGTTTTTCTTTTTATTTTTATTTGAAGGGGGACAAGTGAGAGAGAAGATGAATCCTTGTTAATTGGAGATGGGAAAGTAAAATAAAGTAAAAGCTACATTTTTAAAGTTTGCTGGATTTGAGAACTAAAAGACTGTAGATTTAGAATCAGAAAAGACTTAGAAACCATCTCATCCAATCTGCTAATTATACAAGAGGGATTTAGACTGAGAGGCACTAAGTGACTTCTCCATTATCTCACATATAATAAATGGTAGAGAGGAGATGTGAGCTCAGACTCTCTGACCTTGGGCAAGTCACTTAACTTCTCCTGCTTCAGTTTCCTCAAGTGTAAAATGAAGATAATCAGAGTATCTACCTTCCTGGGCTGTTGTGAGAAGGCAATGAGGTGATATTTGTAAGATTCTATTATTATGGAAACGGAGGCAGACAGAACTTGCGACTTGCCCAAGGTCACACACCTAGTAGCTGCTAAGGATGGATTTGAACTCTGGTTATCCGGACTCCAGGTTTGCTGTTTTCAGTCACATCCAATTTTTTTGTGACTCCCTTTGGGGTTTTGTGGACAGAGACACTGGTGTGGTTTGCCATTTTCTTCTCCAGCTCATTTGAGAGATGAGCCAACAGAAGTTAAGTGACTTGCCCAGGGTCACACAGCTGGTAAGCGTCTGAGTCCAGATTTAAACTCAGGTCTTTCTGACTATCCATTGTGCCATTTGGCTGCCCCTTTCACATAGTAGGCGCTTAATAAATTCCTGTTGATTTGATTTGTTTACTCACTTTCTTTGCCTTTAACCCTCTGTTCAACACTTCTCTCTGTATTATACCCTTCCGTGTCATTCTGTCATGGAGTCAATGGGGCACAGTGGGCTGAACTAAGGTCCCTTCTAGCTTTATATATTAATCTTTCACTAGTTCATCCCCCTTATCTTACAGATAGGGAAACTGAGGCAAATATGGCTTGACCAAGGTCACGCAGCTAGTTGGTAGCAGAGTCAAGACTAGAGTGACTCTGTCATTAATGGACAAATTGTCCTATGGAGTTATATTAAATATACAGAAATGATGGCACAAAAATAGAGGATTTCCTGAGTGATCCCCAGAACTCTGGCATTGTAGCTCACAAGGTAAGAGCTCGCTTTTGAAATATCCAAAAGGGGAAGGGGTTAGTGAGTTCTCCATCACTGATAGTCTTCCAAAGGAAGCTGGAGAACCACTTGTCTGGAATGGCACATAATGGATTTCGGCTCATCTGTAAGCTATCCAAGGTGACCTATGGTGTGTTCCATTCTAATCTGAGATTTTATAGAATCCAAGGAAAATAGATTTAAAGCTAGAAAGGACCTTAGATGCCACTGAGTCTGACTCCTCACTTTACAAATTAGAAAACTGAAATACAAAATCGCTTGTAATTTGCCAAAGTCACACTCTTAATTACATATCAATGCCAGAATTCAAACTCATATCCTATAACTCCAAGTTGAGTGGGAAAGATAAATACTCTCCCCACTTCACCACTTTGCTTCTGACATGTGCTAGCCAGGTGACTTTAAGCAAATCCCTTAATCTCTCTTGGTCTCACTTTCTTCATCTATAAAAATGAAAGGATTAGATCAGATAGTCTCTAAGAATCTAGAATACTGTAGGAATCCCCTAGATGTGGATGAATTTCTCTTTCAGAGGAATAATTACTACTAAGGACCCTGAGCATGACTTTCTGGAGATGGAGGCATCAGTATTGCCTGAGTGGCTCTAGCAGAGATATAGACCATAAAAAGTAGGGAGCTCATAGAGTACAGTGAGGGTATTTTATGGTTTTGGGGGTGGGGGAAAGAGGAGGAGGAGGAGAAAGAACTTTCCAAAAACAGAGCTTGGTGGTGTGGAATTAGAAATGATACTATAAACCAAAAATCATTCCATGAGACTTCCTACCTCAGAGAAAAATGTTCATCAGCATTTCAGTCATGACAGTCTCGCAATTATTCGTCATGGAGCAGTGCAGAATGAGAGGAGAGGAAGCTGTTATTCCAGGCAGTTCCCCTCTCTCTTCCCTCCTACCCCAGAGGATTTCTCTTCAGTCTGAGCCCCAAACTCATGCTCATTCTCAGATAAAACTGCATTCTCCCACTGAGACCAATTGAGAATTTCTCTGAAATCTATGCTACGAAGACATGCAATTAGTAATACAGATGTCTCCACAAATTGGACATCCCTCTTGGAATTTTCAATGTAATTCTCATGAGGAATTTTCTTATTAAATGCATAGTTCTACATAACAAGGAATTATATCATGCAATCTCTTCAGTGTCTATGGACTGCTGATGTTTGCAAAGGAAAAAGAAAAGAATAGAATGGCTCTAGAAGGCTGAGCTTTTGTACCATTCCAAAATTTAAAATCAACCAGTTGTTCAAGCCCTTGTTAAGGGAAAGTTCAAAATTCTGGGGGATCTCTGATCTCATCAATAGGAAGACACTCCAACTAGGATGACTGCTGGTCATCTACACTTTGCAGTCATCTTCAATTCTAGTACATCTCTTTCATTAAATTCTCCATCAAGGAGAATTACTTACATTATTCTGGAAGTCTTTTGTTCTTTGGCTTTTTTAAAGATGCAGATGTAGCCCTTGGGTGATCTATCTGTTATCTTTTCCTCTCATTGACCCACAGCTTTTAGCAGTCATGCAAATACACACACCCATACATACAAGCATACATACATACACATATATCCTCAACAATATATTTTATGCTCCTTCTTGTCTTCAAGTCTTTGCTAATACTTAGTTGTATACTTCTTGAGTCCACTATGTATCTTTTCATTGCCTTTAGGGTCATCTGATGGTGTGATTCGATTGAGATCATTGTGTTCAAGAAGTTACAGCTATGTGGCATCATCAGAATAATACTGGTGTTAAAATTTTACATTATGATAAATGTATTTTCAAATATTTTTGGCAAGGTATATGGTTACCAGTAAAACGCAAGGTAAAATTGGTACACAATGTATAGATGCATATAAGCATAGTAATACAATGTTTACAAAAATGTCTTTTAGGGTAAAGAGTCTCTATTTGACAAAAACTTCTGGGAAAACTAAAAAGAAACCTGGCAAAAATTAAGATTAGACCAAGACCTTACAAAATATACCACAACATCCAAATGGATGCATGCACTAGATATAAAAGGTTACATCATAAACAAAATAAAGACACAAGGACCAGATAAAGTATTAAAGATCACAGGAGATAAAATGGAAAATTCTGATTAGGTAAATTAAAAATTTTTTTGAACAAATGAAGTTAATACAGTTAAAATTAGAAAAGAAGTAATAAATTGGGGGGACAATCTTTATACATTTCTTTTATAAATGTCTGATAATTAGAATATATAAGGAACTAATTCAAATAGAAACTAAGTGGGAGTTTATCAGTTGGAGGATATTGGAATAAATTATGCTAAATATCATTGCTGTTTTTATCTTGGTTTTGGGGAGAGATATGAAGGAGGTCTGCTCCATCTTCTTAGAACTCTCAAACCCCTAATTTCCAGAGCCCCTTACTCCTTAAATAAAAGGGCATCCAGAAGAGGATTACTAGAATGGTGAGGAGACTGAAGAACATGCCATATAAACATCCATTGAAGAAAATGTTAAAGAAACAAAAAAAAAAATACGTGGGGATGGGAAGAGAGGTACATATGTTCACAGAAAGCTAGTATTCAATTAGCAGAACTGAGTAATGACTGAAGTTTGTAGAAAGGATTGATAATATGGGGGGTGGGGGTGGGGGAAAGACAACTCCTAATAAGAAGAAGTTCTTTCCACTCAAGTAAAATGGACAGCCTTGAGAGGTAATAGGAACCTCTTCACTTAAGTTCTTCAAATGGAGACTGTATGACTGCTTGTAGGGAATATCATAAAGGACATTCTTGGTCTTATACAAGTTGTATAAAATGGCTTCTTGAGATTCCTCCCAAATACAGAATATTGAAACTCTACGACAAGGTTCTGGAAGCCCCAAGCAATAGATCTCCACAATGGGTTTCTGGACTTGTTCCACAGGCTTCATGCTCAAGACTATTTCACAGAAGTCCAAAGTTAGTGCTAAGAAGGCTCTCCCCTTCTACATGGCCACCTATTCCATGGGATCCCAACTGAATAATTCAGGTTTCAGCAAGTCTAGAGAAAGAGCCAGGAATGGAAAATAATGGCAAAGAAACATATTTATTAAGTGGAAAATAGCGGAAGAAAACTGGATATGAAAAACCAAAAGGAGGATGAAAAGTTTCATTATAAGCCAAAACAGTCCTGGCAGGGCAGATAGGGGAGGATTAGATGAGAACCCTTCTCCTAATAACCCATGTTTACAAAGGGTTTTTTCCACAACAACCCCGTGAAGTAAATAATGCAAATAGCGTCACCCTTTCATTTGATATATGAGGAAACTGAGGCTCAGAAAGATGAAAATATTTTCTTTTAAATTCAATCAATCAAGAAATAGTTACACATTATTAAATGTCAAGCACATAACTAAGGAACGACAGAATCTGGATTCAAACCACATCTCCTGGTCTAGCTCTATTTCCACTATACCAAACTGCCTCTCAAAGAACTATACTCTGACAGGACAAAAAATCCTATATAATTGTCATTTAAACTCTCCTCCACCTGGTTCAGTCTATCATTCTAAACTCCATCTCATATTTCAGCCAAACTAGCCTACTTGGTCCCCATATACTACATGCTATCTCCTACCTCCATACCTTTGCCCAGGCTGTCTTCTATGTCTGGAATGCCATTGTTCCTCATCTCTACTTCTTGGAATCCTTAGCTTCATTCAAAACCCAGTAGGAACATCACCTCCTGTATGAAAATTTTCTGATCTCTGTTGTTAGGTGGTTTCTCGCCCACAAATTATTTTTCACTTAATTTTCTTTATACATGGCAAGAGGGAAGAAGGGGAAGTAGAGAGAAAGGAAGGAAAGAAGGAAGGAAGGAAGGAAGGAAGGAAGGAAACAAGCATTTATTAAGTACCTTCTACATGCCAGACGCTGTTTCATTTGATCCTCATAATAACCCTGGGACAGGTGCTATCATGATCTCTATTTTATAGCTGAAAGAACTGAGGCAGACAGAGGTTAAATGAGTTACCCAAGGTCACACAGCTAGGAAGTACCTTAAGGTAGGTCTTGAACTTAGATCTTCCTGATTTCAGGCCTTGCACTCTCTCCATTGAGTAACCTAGCTGCCCCTAATGGAATTGAATGGAATTGGCCAGCCTCAGCATCTTTCCCATATTAAGCTTTTGGTCCAGGGTGTTTGTAGGATTAGACAAGTCTATTCTCCTCTCAGCAAATGCAAGCTGACATATGTCCTATGACAGAGGTGTCTTTAATGTCAGCATTCTCTATGTTCAGATTTAATTTGAGGAAGAAATGAGGACTTCTCAAGTTACTGAACATCTACTTGTCCTCACATAGCAAAAGGAAGAACAAGGATACAGTAGAACTTGGGGTAGGTAGGTGGAACCATAGTGTACAGAGATCCAAGCCTGAAGTCAGGAAGACTCACCTTCCTGAGTTCAAATCTGGCCTCAGATTCTTACTAGTTGTGTGATTCTGGGCAAGTCACTTAACTCCATTTGCCTCAGTTTCCTTATCTGTAAAATGATCTGGAGAAGAATTGACAAACCATTCCAGCATCTTTGCTAAGAAAACCCCAAACAGGGTCACAAAAAGTGAGACACAACTGAAAAATGAATGAACAACCCAATAGAACTTAAC
>CM053775.1:49371367-49394859 GCA_028658325.1 Potorous gilbertii
GTACTGTGTTAAATGCTGGAGGTACAGAAGGAGATTAACGATATTCCCCACCTTGGGAAGGAGGAGGCAGCTAGGTAGTGCAGTGGATGGAATGTCAGTCCTGGAGTGAAGGAGACCCAACTTCAGGAGTTAAAATTAGACCTCAGACACTTACTAGCTTTGTGCCCCTGGGCAAGGAACTTAACTTAACTCCGTTTACCTCAGTTCCTCATCTATAAAATGAGCCAGAGCAGGAGATGACCAAACATTTTCATTTCTTTCCCAAGAAAAACCCATAGCAGAGTAAAGAAGAGTTGAACACAACTGAAAAATAACTGAACAACAAATATCCTGAAGGATCTTACAAACTAATGAGGGAAACAATCAGCAAACAAAAATGTATGGAAAAAGTTATATACAAGACAAAAAAGCAACATGTTACATACAAGACATTGTATAAAATTGTACACAAGATATAAAAGTAAATGAGGGGCTAGGTAAATATATACATGTACTGATGTATGAATAGATACAGATGTGGCATTTTCCCCTGTCCCTTCACCATCCTTATTCAATTTCACTGACCGATTTCCAGATGCATACACAATTTAATCTCACATGCATAGGGATAGGTACACATATATACAATTGTATAAAGTACATAATATACATTCATATTCTTATACATGTGTACATATACATATATGTGCTTATTGTGACTGTAATATGAAACTATAAAATAGAAAAGTCTTTGGCATTGTTTGTGCTTATTGAAAAAAATAGCAACTTTATTTCAAAGATTTTATTTTTTTTCACAAAAAACACTTTACTACAACACATATACTTCATGGCATTTTTTACTTCCGTATTTCTAAAGGTATAGAAGAATGGGTTTAACAAAGTTGTCAGAATAGTGTAAAATATTTCTACCATCTTATCGAAGGAGAAAATGGTGGGAGGCCTTACACACTCAAAAATGCATGGAAGGAATAATGTGAGAACAACTGTGACATGGGAACTGCAAGTGGAGAGGGTTTTCCTTCGTCCTTCTTTACTGCATGTGTGGAAGGTGTACAAGACAACACCATAAGAGACAAGTAAGAAGAAGAAAATTAAAATACAAATGAACCTACTATTGGCTATCACCATAAATCCAAGGACATTAGTATCAGTACAGGTCAGTTCCAGCAAAGAGTACAAGTCACATACGATGTGATTGATTATGTTGGAGCTACAGAATTGTAATGGAAAAAATGAAGAACATTTGGATGATAGAATACAAGAATCCTCCTGCTCAGGTCACCCCTGCAAGTAGTAAACATATGTGCCTCCTCATGATGGTCACATAGCGTAAGGGTTTACAGATAGCCACACATTGGCCATAGGCCATCGCTGTGAGAACAATTACCTCAGCAGCAGCAAAAAAAAAATGTTCTGCAAATAACTGAGTTGTGCAGCCTTCAAAACAGATGATTTTATTCTCAAAGAAAGAATCTACTTTACCTTGGGCACAATGACTGATGAAAGAAATGCATCCAAGGTTGATAGAAAGGTCAAGAAAAAGTACATAGGGGAAGAAAGGAGTGAGGGGCTACTAGTAATAGTTACCATAATAAACAGGTTTCCCCCAAGAGCTGAAAAGTAAAAACACAATGAATATGATTTTCTGAGCCCCTGGATTTTGGATAAGTCCCAGCGGAATGAACCCAGTCACTTGACTTTGATTTTCCAGGATTTTGACAAGGAGTTTGGTGACTTATTAAATATGTATGACCTGTAACTAAGAGATGACAAGGGTTCTTTTCAGCATAGATGGCAAAACCAGGAAAATAAACTTATAGTTAGATATTTTCTCCTCCAAGATCCATCTAAATGTTTCTTTATTCTTTGGTGCCATATCCATGCATATAGGCACAAATGTATTCAAATTGGTTTGGTGAATGAATTATTAGCAGAGGAGAAGAGCAATTGTTCAAATGTACAGCAACCTGTCCCCAACATCTCAGGTACACACATCTAAAGTTTCAGGTATTATTTGGTTAAGAATAAGCCGGGTTCCATATTCGCCAACAGTAGGCAAGCAAATCTGCACAAAAGCTTTTGAAAGACAGTGGAAAAAGTGAAATCCAAATACATGCTTTTGTGTATATATTAATGGTATAAAGATACATATGCATAATTTTTATAAAATCACCAGCAATTCTACCATTAGATAACAATACCAGATCACATCTGTAGAGTTATTCTCACTTCTGGTGAACACATTTGAAGATTTCTCTTGACAACTGGACAATGAACACAGGGAGGTCACTAAAACCGTGTTCTCTAGTTTAGTTTATAGGAGCATTAAATAAAGGAAGTGAGAATGTTTTGATAAGAGTACACAAGAAATAGCATCCTGTCATGATTTTAAGCCTTTAGAGTATCCTTAAGCCTGTGAGGGATTCTAAGAATTGTGCTTATTCTTATAGGATAGAACTGTTAGCACAGGGTTAAAATTTCAGCGAAAGATTCCTGTTTGATTTAGTAAAGTCTTCCTAACAATGCCAGCTGTTGAAAATTGGAATCCGATATTCTGATAAACTTGTGTTATCCTTAGAGAACTACAAAGAAAGGTAATTTATTTGGAGGGATGTTGAAGTCAGGTTAAATATTAATTATGAATTTTAGTAGGAAGCATCAGAAAATCCTTGCTATGTTAATATACTATGCTTCTTTGATTGCTATATTAGGTATATTCTTTGCACACAGTAATACAAAACGTGGGTCTAAATAAATAGTCTGAAAATACTCGGTTATTCCACAGTATCGAATTATTCATTCCTTCATAAAATAATAGAATTATAAATGTAAAAGAGAGACGAAACTAAGTATCCGAAAAAGTAAATGTGCATCCTAAAAATGAAGGACCTTTCATCATATTCGCAAAAACGAACAAGCTTACCCCAAAATCACAAGATAAAAGAAAAAATTAATGAATATTGTTTTCTGAACTTCTGGATCTTGTGGAAGTTCCAGGAGGACAAATTTGGTCATGTGACTTTGGTTTTCCAAAACAGATTCTCATATTTATCAATGACTTTGATGAGGATAGAAGTGGCACGTGAAATCTGTGAATGACAGAGAGCTGTCTGAATGGCTGACAAATTTTATGACATCATTCAGATTTATAACTTACAACAGCCTTTGAAGAAGAAATAAATTAACATAAAAAGTCAACGAATTTGAATTGGAAGGGATTTAAATGGATCTTTAATAATCTATGTAAGAGACTAATGCATAATATGGCATACCCTAAACCTGTCATATTTTTGAAATAAATTCCTATACTTGAGTTTAACAAAACAAATAAGCAAGAAAACTTTCCTAGAAGGAAGATAATTATTTAGATGACCTGGTTTTCAGTTTTCTAATCTATTAATAAATGCATTGCTTCATTCCTTACTTGGTGAAAAAGGGGATGATCATATCTGAATTTTTTGATGTATGTTCCACTCTTACCATTACCCTCTCCACACTAAAAAATAAACACATAGGCTGATATAAAAAAATTCCAAAAATTTGCAAATGGCCATTTGTTAATTTAGTCCCATGAATCTATTCTTCTGAAAGAGAGAAAACAAATGCACAAAAACAGTATAGTAACTTCTCTACTCCATTAATTAACCAACAAATTATGCAGACACGGATGCATATATATATGAACATCAAATAAGAAGAATTCAATTCTTGTGCCCTTTCTACCACTAAGGTACTGTTTGATGGAAGAGGTCACCTTTTTTGGTGAATTTTTTTCCCACCTATAGAGTGACTTGTTTTGTCTTAATGATCAACACCTTCCCTTGTGACTAATATGCAATGCTTTCTACTGCGAGGTATCTACCATATTCAATTTGAAGAAATAATAGAAGCAAAATAATTGATACCTGACTTCAAGGATTTTCCTCTTCAGCTCCATTGTGGGAAGGCAGAGGGATAAAACTTATCTATATTAATACACATACGTGATCATACAAGGTTAAAATTTTATTTGCATGTGTATATATACATTTACATGACTTGATGATGCGTGACAGACAGACAAATGCATGGAAAGTTAACTAGCTAGCTGGATGGTAGCTGGATATCAGATAAATATATTAAAATCAGATAGATCCTGAATTATTTTAAACTTTCACATATCTATGTACATTTATCTAACCTGCTTGATATTTCCTAAGATTGACGCAAAATAATTGAACAGGACGAAAGTCTGGGTGTAATGTTAGAGAAAAAGAAAGCAGCTGAAAAATGTTAGAGTGAATAGGAAGCGTTTCACCCTCATAAGGTACTCACTTAAATCCTGAGATTTTTTTACACCCTTCCATTTTGTTTTAGCTAAGGAAAGGGAGTACTGGATCACCTTGGCTATCAAACAACTTTTTCAGGGCATCATAATTTATCCTGTTCCCTTTGTAATACAAGCGCCTCAGGTATTATATGTTAGAAGACACAAACTGAGAGTAATGGGTGTTGACTTACTGAAATCAAGCACTGTACAAGACTGTTCCTTTTTCTGCAGAGGCTTATGCTGACAACTTGCAAACTTTCTTTGGGCTGAGAACACTAAAGATCTGGCTAAGCTTTGGTAAACAAAACATTTCCGTTCTGGCTTTATCTCTACCTGCAGATCATGGAAGGGTCTCCAGACTTGTAATGATCCAAGAGACAATAAACACACTGAGATCAGGGATAGGGTCTACACTATCAGGACTGTTATATATAACAGAAACACTGTACAACTTATCTTAGTCTTCACAGTTGGGAGATTTTACATCCAATACATCATACAAACATCAAATTCTCCCCACATTCTTCTGCTTAGTGGGGTAGTCTCTTGAGCATTCCTGAGAATATAGCATCACATCTGGATGGGACTTTTGCGATAGTATTCTCTATGCTAATCAAATTATCTGGATGCACTCCTTGACTCTCCTAAAAAAGCTCACTCTCAGAAGAATTTTAGGCATTTTAAAAAGTTCTTCCCATTGTCTGGAGAGAATGACAGTATATTTTCCATTTCAGTTTTCAAAACTCCATATGGAAAATGAGATCACTTCACTTTTTCAACTGCAGCAGAAAGGCTGTGGTTCCATTCTTCTGTTCTTAAGATTGGCTTTTCATAAACACATAAAACTGACTTAGTATCAAATTGTTTATGAAATTGTTGACAAGGTTCAAAGACTTGGGAGATCGCCTCTTTCATTCCAAGGAATTAAGGAATGTATCTTATAATAGGATTGGCAGTACAGAACAATCATTTTTTTCTGGTCGGTACGAGAAGAAACCTACCTAACCAATTAGTCCTTGTGTGAAGTGGAACCAACCCTTAACACAAATGCAAAGCAAGTAACACTTGAGGTTAAAAATTCTTCCCTCCTTTCCAGTGCAGGTAGAAGTTACCCTCTATATGTGATTGTCTCTGAGAGGACTGGAAAAATGCCAAAATTTAAGCAAATGGAATCAGAGTAGACACCTATTGCTAATATATTTGATCCATAAGCTCTCATTGCCAAAGATTTTCACTTTAAAAAGGCAATTTCTTTAATGATAAGTTTTGGTCCCACTCCCTTTTTCTAAAGTGAGCTTCCTTTAAGAAAGGCCTCAATATCAACTATGTTCATCTGTATAACCTCTGATTTTTGAGAACTTCCACCCTCACTTTCTACGAAACCACTAAAATAAGAATAAACTGCTCTTCAAACTTGTGTTAATGACATCCTATGGGCAATTTGTTGTAATCAAAAACAAACAGGCAAAAAAAAAGTCAGCACAACGTCTAAATAAATCCCCTCAAGATGGCAGAGTAGAAAGACACACATACTCGAGCTCCTAACACACAGCCAATAAAATACCTATAAGAAAGAACTCCCAACAAATTCTGGAGCAGCATAAGCCACAGAACAATGGAGTGGAGGATACTTGTGATCCACAGAGATGTGAAAAACCCACAACAGCGGTCCATCTCACACTAGAACCAGAGTAGAACCCAGGGCTGCCTTGGTTGCGTGACATAGAGAGGAACAGATCGGAGCAGGCTTCAGGGACAGAATCTGGAGCAGCTGCACAGTTCCTTTTACCCACAGGCCCAAAGGGTCGTGAGAGATACTTTTTGGCTCACCAAGAGGGGAGTTGGGTGTCCCCATAACTCAAGCCCCCTCAGGAAGCAGCAGCAAAGGCAGCAATGGACAAGAGCTCCCAAATCAGGCAGGAGCTCACATCCACTGTTGAAGGTCTCTGCATAAATCACATGAGGGAACTGAGCCCCAGGGTGGAAGCCCTGCCACCATCTAAGAATCTGAACTTAATCTCACAATAAATAGCAGCTCTGCCCCCACCTGGGCACATGAATTTAATCTCACACTGAACAGCAGCCCCATTCCCTCCGAAAGTGCTGAGGCTGGGGAGCAGCATTTGAAACTCAGCCTCCAAGCACTAGCTGGGAGGATCTGGAGGCACGGCAGGGGTGGAGAGGAACCTCAGAAGTCAAGTAAATAGGTGGGAAAATGCTCAGAAAAGGGAAAAAAGTAAGGCCACAGAAGGTTACTTTCTTGTTAAACAGATATCTACTCCCTTCATTTCTGATGAGGAAGAACAATGCTTACCATCAGGCAATGACATAGAAGTCAAGGCTTCTGCATCTCAAACATCCAAAACACATATTCAATACGTTCAAGCCATTGAAGACCTCAAAAGAATTTTGAATATCAAGTGAGAGAAGTGGAGGAAAAACTGGGAAGAGAAATGAGAGAGACAAAAGAAAAGCATGAAAAGCAGGTCAACACGTTGCTAAAGGAGACCCAAAAAATGATGAAGAAAATAACACATTGAAAAATAGGCTAAAATAGTTGGCAAAAGAGGTTCAAAAAGCCAATGACGAGAAGAATGCTTTCAAAAGCAAAATTAGAAAAATGGAAAAGGAGGTTCAAAAGCTCATGAAAGAAAATAGTTCTTTCAAAATTAGAATGGAACAGATGGAGGCTAATGACATTAGGAGAAACCAAGAAATCACAAAACAAAACGAAAAGAATGAAAAAATGGAAGAGAATGTGAAATATCTAATTGGACAAACAACTGACCTGGAAAATAGATCCAGGAGAGACAAGTTAAGAATTATGGGACCACCTGAAATCCAAAAAAGAGCATAGACATCATCTTTCATGAAATTATCAAGGAAAACTGCCCTGATAGTCTAGAACCAGAGGGCAAAATAAGTATTCAAGTATTCCACCAATCACTGCCTGAAAGAGATCCAAAAAGAGAAACTCCTAGGAACATTGTGGCAAAATTCCAGAGTTCCCAGGTCAAGGAGCAAATATTGCAAGCACCTGGAAAGAAACAATTCCAGTACTGTGGAAATACAATCAGGATAACACAAGATCTATCAGCTTCCACATTAAGGGATCGAAGGGCGTGGAAGAGGATATTCCAGAAGGCAAAGGAACTAGGTCTAAAACCAAGAATCACCTACCCAGCAAAATTGAGTATAATACTTCAGAGGAAAATATGGTATTTCAATGAAATTGAGGACTTTCAAGGATTCTTGAAGAAAAGACCAGAGCTGAAAAGAAAATTTGACTTTCAAACACACGAACGAGAAGTAGTATGAGAAGATAAACAGCAAAGAGAAGTCATAATGGACTTACTAAAGTCAAATTGTTTACATTCCTACATGGGAAGACAATATTTGTAACTCTTGAAACTTTTCAATATCTGGATAGTTGGTGGGATTATAACACACACACACACATACACACCCATACACATACACATGTTCACACACACACACAGAGACAGAGAGCACAGAGTGAATTGAATAGGACGGGATCATATTTTTAAGAAATGAAGCTAAGAGGTGAGGGAGAAATATATTGGGAGGAGAGAGTGAGAAATGGAACGGGGCCAATTATCTGTCATAGACGAGGCAAGCATGAGACTTTTTAGTGGAAGGAAAAAGAAGTGAGCTGAGAGAAAAACATCAAGTTTACTCTCATCACATTCGACTAAAGGAAGGAATAAAACGCACATTCCTTTTGGTATGAGAACCTATCTGACAATACAGGAAAGTGGGGGAGAAAGGAATAGGCAGGGTGGGGGAATGATGGAAGGGAGGGCAATGGGAGGAGGGAGCAATTAGAAGTCAACCCTCTTGGGGAGGGACTGGATCAAAAGAGAGAATAGAAGCAACTAGTGGCAGAATAGAATGGAGGGTAAATATACTTAGTCTTACACAAGCTAGTAAGAAAAAAGAAATACAGGTAATGGGAAATAGAAAGTTATCTGGCCCTACAGGATATAAGAGAAGAAGAGGACGAAGTAAGGGAGGAAAGATAAAAGAGAGGGCAGATTGGTGATAGGGGAAATTAGCATGCACGGTGTATTGGGGAGGGGGAGGGGACAAATGGGGAGAAAATTTGGAACCCAAAATTTTGTGAAAATGAATGTAAAAAGTTAAATAAAAAAATTTATTAAAATATATAGATAGATACATCCCGTCCATCATGATTTCTCGAGATAACTAGATTTAACTATTAGGGCTATTTCTTGAATGTAGTCATACCATTAATTCTGCATATATCTTGTTAATTTCTATTGTATAGTTTTCTATTTATCAACATGAATATTACGCAATATTTTCTCAAAATCTTCGCTAAAATTTAAGTAAATTCTAAGCACAGTGTTTCCTTTAACCTCTAGCTTGGGCTATTCTGCAAAAATTGGTTAATCTGATGGGGTCTCTTCCTGATAAGGTTATACTGTCTATACTGTCTCTTTGTAATCATTCCTTCCCTCTCTAGGTGTTCATGACCTATCTGTTTAATGATTTGATCTAGAATTTTTGCAGTTATTGAATGTGTGCTCACTGGGCATATTCTCTTCTAAATATTATTTTAATAATTTCAATATTTTCCCTGTAATCAAATGAGATATTTTTTAAAGTATTTGACACTCTACCTGGCACATAATATGTGTTTAATATTTTTATTTCCTCTATTTTCTTGATTTTGTGGAGTTCCCTGACAGATTACTTGTGACCCTTCAAATGTCATTGCCAGTGGTTTTGTTACAACATCAGTCAGGTATTTTAAGTCCTGAGTTCATAACTCTCTTGAAATAATTGGCTTGAATTCATAAAGGGAAACTAAGTGCTTTCTTACTAAATCAGTATTTATTTTACATATCTATTTATTATTATCCCTTAATCTGTTATTTCTCATCTAAAATTCCTGTAGTTATATTTGTGTGTGTTCATATGTGTGTGTGTGTATGTGCGTGTGTGTGTTGATGATTTCATTCAGGATCTGTACATGATTCGTCCCAGCTTGACTGTTTATCCATCTAATTATTTACCATATACTGACCTATAAGCATTAATTATACACTTGACTTTTACATATTTGATATTTTAGAAATCTACGACCATTTTCAGAGAAACCTACTACAAGTGATTTTTTCTAATTTCTTACTTTTCTTTGCAGTTTACCTTTGTGTTTTGTATTGATTCCAAAATGTTTTTATTTTATATAATCCAAATTAGACAGTTTTATCTCTCATGAACTACTCTATGCCTTGGTGGTACGAAGTCGTCCTGTAACCAAAGACCTGACTGATATCTTCCCTGCTCCATTAATTTTCTTATATCACTCTTTATGTGTAAATCATGTACTACCTTTCAGATTGTTTTGGTATAAAGTGGAAGATGTTCATTTATTCCAAGTTTCTCTTAGTCTACTTTCCAGGTTCTTCTATTTTCGGTGTGAATGTGCGTGTATATGTGTGCATGTGTGTGCATGTTTGTGTGTGTGTGTCTGAGAGAGAGAGAGAGAGAGAGAGAGAGAGAGAGAGAGAGAGAGAGAGCAAGAGCGAGAGAGAGCAACAGAGAGACAGAGCAACAGAGAGATGGAGACAGAGGTAGAGTCAAACAGAATATTAGTGAGTTTTTGCCCTGCTCCCTGGGATCTTTGTCTTTATCAAACACGAATTGATCCTGTACATGAGTTTTTTGCATATTATGCACTTAATCTTTTCCCCTGATCAACTTCTCTATTTCTTTCCCAGTATCGAGTTGTATTGATGATTATACTTTTGTAGTATAGTTTGGGAACTGGTCGTATTAGGTTCCTTTTTGAATTTTACTTTTTCATTGATTTTCTTCATGTTCTTGGCTTTTGTTCCTTCAGATGAACTGATATTCTTTTACCTACTCTGGAAAATAATTTTTGGAAGTTTGATTGTAACAGCACTGAATAAATGAACTAATTTAGGTACTGTTGTCATTTTAATATGCTAGACTATCCATAAGCAGTCAACATAGTTCCAATTACTTGTATCTGTGTTTACATGAGGTAATTTATCGTTCTAATCACACAGTTGCTGAGTGTGTTTTGGCAGGTAATCTTCCTAATATTTTATAGTCTATAGGAATTTTGATTTGAAATCCCTTTAATTCTTATGCTTTATAGTGTTTTTAATAGGAATATGTGCTATTTTGACCAAATAGCCTTTTTTTCCCGCATTCAAAATACCAAGTGCTATTTGTTTTTGAAGAAAAGGAGGCAGACAGTTTAAATGACTTGCTTAGTGTAACAGACCTTTCATGCGTCTTATCACAGATATGAATTGAGGTCTTCTTGACTCCAAGTCCTGTACTTTGTCAGCCAAGGCACTTGGACACTGCTCCGATGAACCCAACACCTCAAATTACTCTTTCACCTAGAATCCTATAGAATTATATGACACATAATTGGAGGAAGTAGAGAAGGAGTGAAACTGGAAGTGATGTCAGAGAAACGGAATTAGAATCACAGAATAATAGAATTAGAGATTTAGGGTTGAAATGGACATTTGATCTAACAGAATAACCCTCTCCTCATTGGGATCACTAATTCATTTCTTTATGCGTTTGATATTTGTTGGTCCACTGTTTGGTCTGCATTTCAATCGAAATATTTCTACAAGCATTTGTTATCTCTGCCCACTGTCCCCATAATATTGAATAATAAAAACCATACCTCTTTAAAAGTATGCATAATCTTGTAAATAAATTCCTATACAGGCCAAATAAAGAAATAGATATCTCATTCTTCATTTTAAATCCTTTAAATTTCTGGAATAATGTCGGTGGTGTATTTCACTTTCAGTCCTTTGAAATTATGGGTTATCAAAGGTGGTTTTATTTTCCTTGTTTTTCCAAACGTGTTTTTTTCTTCAAGATATTTTTTAACATTATATACATAATTTTGCTCTCTTTTGGTCAATGAAGGTTTATTCAATTTCCTGTGAAAATATTTTATAATTTCTATTGCCACTATAATATTCTATCACATTACTACCCCATCATTTGCTCAGTGGTTTCATATTAGGTGGGAAAACTCTTGGTTTCAAGTTTGGGACTTACTTAAAAAGATCTTCTATAAATACTCATATTTTACTTCTTTAGTTCGTAGCAACATAGAAATGGCTTAGAGAAATCACAGAGTGGAATCACATATTTTAGTAATTTTTAGGGCGCACTTCTAAATTACTTTATGGAATGTCTGGATCACCTTCTCACTACATCAGTTGTAAAGAATTCTGTCTGTTTCCCCACAGTCTCTGTATCATTCATGTTTTCCCCGTTTATAGTGCTTGCAAATCTGGTTAGGAGGAGGTAGAATGTCATTGATTTTTTTTTAATGTTTTGTTGCGTTTTTCCCATAGCTGTTGATAGTGCAGGTCTCTCCCTTGAAAAATTGTATAAATTTTGAGTATCCATCTCTTTGATGAATGTCTATAGGTCTTATGTATATGAATCACTAATTATATGTTTTGGATATAAAATCTTTATCAGAGAGATTTCTTGAAAATATTTTCCCAGGGTGCAGAGCAAAGATGGCGGAGTAGAAAGAATGACATATGCTAGCTTTGAACCCACAGCTAATAATTATCTATAAAAAGAACTCCAAACAAATTCTGGAACAGTGGAGCCACGCAGTAACGGGGTGAAGGAGATTCCTGTTCCTGAGAGCCCTGAAAAACCGATCCCAAAGGTCTGTCGTGCACCGGGCAGGAGCGGAGCCCAGCCCTGCCCGGGCCACGCAGCACTGAGAGGAGCGAGCAGATCTGAGCAGGCTTCAGGGACAGAATGTCCAGTGGCTGCCAAGGTCCCTCCACCCACAGAAGAATAGGTCAGTGAGAGAGACGTTTGGAAGGGATGAGAGGGGATCAGGGTGTCTCCATGACACAGGGCCCCTCGGGAGGCAGTGGCAGAGGCAGCAGACGGCCAGAAGCTCCCAGAGCAGGCAGGAGCTCCGCCACAGCTCCATTACAGAAGGTTTCTGCATAAAACCCCTGAGAGAACTGAGCCTGGGAGACAGGTCTGAATCCACTTCAGCACCAGAACTTAAGCTCCCATTGAATAGCAGCCAGGCCTGCCGCTGAATGCCCTGAAGCTGGGGAGCAGCATTTAAATCTCAGACCCCAAGCACTAGATGGGCGGATCTGGGTGGTGGCAGACAAGAATCTCAGAAGTCAAGTAACTGGCTGGTAATATGCCCACAAAAGGGAAAAAATTAAGACCATGGAAGGTTATTTTCTTGGTGACCAGATGATTGCGCCATCCCTCTCTGAAGAAGAACACCAAGGACTACTATCAGGTAAAGACATAGGAGTGAAGGCCTCTGTATTCCAAGTGTCTGAAATAGATATCCAATGGGTTCTGGCATTGGAAGAGCTCAAAAAGGATTTTGAAAATCAAGTAAGACATGTGGAGGAAAAACTGGGAAGAGAAATGAGAGAGATGCAAGAAAAGCATGAAAAACGGGTCAATACCTTGATAAAGAAGACCCAAAAAATGTTGAAGAATATAACACCTTGAAAAATGGGCTAACATAATTGGCAAAAGAGGTTCAAAATGCCAATGAGAAGAATGCTTTCAAAACCAAAAATAGCCAAATCGAAAACGAGGTTCAAAAGGTCACTGAAGTAAATAGTTCTCTCATAATTAGAATGTAACAGCTACAGGCTAATGACTTTCTGAGAAACCAAGAAATCACATAACAAAACCAAAAGAATGAAAAAATGGAAGACAATGTGAAATATCTCATTGAAAATACAACTGACCTGGAAAATAGATCAAGGAGAGACAATTTAAAAATTATGTGACTACCTGAAAGCCATGGTCAAAAAAAGAGCCTAGACATCATCTTTCAGGAAATTATCAAGGAAAACTGTCCTGATATTCTAGAACCACACGGCAAAATAAATATTGCAGGAATCCACTGGGAACCTCCTGAAAGAGACACATAAAGAGAATCTCCTAGGAACATTGTGGTCAAATCCCAGATTTTCAAAGTCAAGGAGAAAATACTGCAAGCAGGTAGAAAGTAACAATTCCAGTATTGAGAAAATCCAGTCAGGATAACACAAGATCTAGCAGCTTCCACATTAAGTGATCGAAGGGCATGGAATAGAATATTCTACTCAATGTTTGTTCCATAAACTTTGAGTTCCACCTTCTCCCCATTCCTCCGTTTCCACCCATTTCCTTGGGAAGGCAGGCAATTCAGTATAGGCCATATCTGTGTGGTTTTGTAAATGACTTCCATAATAGTCATGTGGTGTAACACTGACTATATTTCCTTCCAATTTATACTGCCCCCCATTGCTTCTATTCTCTCTTTTGATCCTATCCCTCCCCAAGAGGGTTGACTTTAAATTACTCCCTGATCTCATTGCCCTCCCTTCCATCATCCCACCTACCCTGCTTATCCCCATTTCTCCCCACTTTCCTGTATTGTCAGATAGGTTTTCATACCAAAATGAGTGTGCATTTTATTCCTTCCTTGGTCAAATGTGATGAGAGTAAACTTCATGTTTTTCTCTCAGCTCCCCTCTTTTGCCCTCCTCTAAAAAGTTTCTTGCCTGCCTCTTCTGTGAGAGATAATATGCCCCAGTCCATTTCTTCCTCTCTCCTCCCAATACATTTCTCTCTAACCGCTTAACTTCATTGTTTTACTGTAAGATCCCTTACTTCTCAATTCACCCTGTGCTCTCTGTCTCTGTGTGTGCGTGCATGTGTGTGTGTGTGTGTGCGTGCATGTGTGTGTGTGTGTGTGTGTGTGTGTGTGTGTGTGTGTGTGATCCCACCAACTACCCAGATACTGAAAAACTTCAAGAGTTACAGATATTGACTTTCCATATGGGATTGTAAACATTTCAACTTTAGTAAGTCCCTTATGACTTCTCCTTGTTGTTTATCTTTTCATTCTTCTTTTCATTCTTGTGTTTGAAAGTCGTCTATTTCATTGAAATACCATATTTTCCCCTGAAGTATTATACTCTGTTTTGCTGGGTAGGCGGTTCTTGGTTTTAGTCCTAGTTCTTTTGACTTCTGGAATATCCTATTCCATGCCCTTCGATCTCTTAATGTAGAAGCTGCTAGATCTTGTGTCATGCTGATTGTATTTCCACAATACTTGAATTGTTTATTTCTAGCTGCTTGCAATATTTTCTCCTTGATCTGGGAAGTCTGGAATTTGGTTACAATGTTCCCAGAAGTTTCTATTTTTGGATTTATTTTAGGGGGTGATTGGTGGATTCCTTGAATGCTTATTTTTCCCTCTGGTTCTAGAACATCAGGGCAGTTATCCTTCATAATTACATGAAGGTTGATGTCTAGGCTCTTTTTTTGTTCATGGCTTTCAGGTAGTGCCACAATTTTAAATTGCCTCTCCTGGATCAATTTTCCAGGTCAGTTGTTTTTCCAATGAAATATTTCATATTCTGTTCAATTTTTTCATTCTTTTGGTTTTGTTTTGTGATTTCTTGAATTCTCATAAAGTTATTAGCTTCCATCAGTTCCATTTTAATTTTCAGAGACCTATTTTCTTCAGTGAGCTTTTGAACCTTTTTTTTCCATTTAGCTAATTCTGCTTTTGAAAACATTCTTTCCCTCATTGGCTAAACTCTTTTGCCAACTGAGTTACTCTATTTTTCAAGGTGTTATTCTCTTCAGCATTTTTTTCGTTCTCCTTTAGCAAGGTATTGACCCATTTTTCATGCTTTTTTTGCTTCTCTCTAATTTCTCTTCCAGGTTTTTCCTCCATATTTCTAACTTTATTTTCAAAATCTTTTTTTAGCTCTTTCATGGCCTGAAACCACTGGATGTCTATTTCAGATGTTTCGGATACAGAGGCCTTGACTCTTATATCTTTACCTGATGATAAGCATTGTTCTTCCTCATCAGAAAGGAAAGGAGGAAACATCTGCTCACCATGAAAGTAACCTTCTGTGGTCTTATTTCTTTTTACCGTTTCTGGGCATTTTCCCAGCCAGTTACTTGACTTTTGAGATTCCCTTCACCACTGTCTAGATCTGACCCACTACTGTTTTTGGTGTGAAATTCAAATGCTGCGCCCCAGCCTCAGGGCTTTCAGTGGTGGGTGGGGCTGCTATTCAATGTGAGCTTAAGTTCTGTTGTTCATGGGGGGCAGGGCCGCCCCCCAAGCGCAGTTCCCTGAGGTGGTTTATGGGGAATCTTTCCATAATGGACTCGATGTCCTGCTTGCTCAGTGAGTTCCTGCCTGCTCTGGGAGCCCTTGCATACGGTTGTCTCTTACGCTCCCTCCTGAGGGGCCCTGAGTTATTGAGATACCCTGCTTCCCTCTCAGCCAGCCCCGAGGTCTCTCTCACTGACCTGTGTGTTTTTGGTTGGAGAGACCCCTGTGGCCGGCAGAGGTTCCATCCCTGAAACCTGCTCTGATCTGCTCCTCCCAGGGCTGCACGGCCAAGTTAGGTCTGGCTTCCACTCTGGTCCTGTGCGTGAAGGACTTTTCGTGAGGGTTTTTCAGGTCTTTCTGGAAAATAAATCATCTCCACCCTCTTGTCTATGACTTCCACCACTCCAGAATTTGTTAGGGTTCTTCTTTACCGATATTTGTAGAACGCATTATTTTTTCAAGGAAATTGTGGATAAATATATACACACTGGCAATAGATGACTGATAACAGGTACAGTGTGATTCTCTCTCACCTCTTAAAAGAAGAAAAATCAATGGTGCAATCAGTTACAGATGATTAAACTCAGACTGCTGCATGAGTGTTGTGCCTGACAATGTGAGAAAAGAGTGAGCATTGCTGCAAGATGATCCCAGAGTCAATGAAATCTAAAATTAGAACATTTCAGCACAGCACCCCTCATGGTATCAGCCCTTCATTCCATATTTCTTCTGTCTCTCTGTACCTGTTTCTCTCTCTTTCTCAACCCTTTCACATCACTGTCTTTTTTTGTCTTTATACCTCTCTGTTTCTCATTCTCTCTGCCTCTTGATGTCTCTCTTCCTCCTGTTAAATCATATAAAGAATGCCTTTCTGAGTAGTCAGTGGTTAGGAATATTTTGTAAAGATGACGGTGAAAGAATGTTTTAGTTAAATAAACAAAATTTTAGGGAAAAATTAAAATGCAGAAGCAAAGGGCAGTCATACTAGTAGAGGGATATATCAATGGTTGAGTAATTGCTACCAGCTATCTGAGACAGCCTTCTCATCAAGCGATCCCAAGCATGGCCTTTAATTAAACTTTCGGTTGGAGGAGTGAGTGCATCCCACCTATCAAACTCTGAATTTCATACTCAACATTTTGACCTTCCCTGTTGTTAAAAGATTATCAAGTCAGTTCCATTGATTTATTGTCACCTGTATTCTAACTACAGATGTGTCAGTCAGGTTCAGACCATGTTCTTCTCAATCAAAATTCTATTCCAGACAAAAGCACCTATCTATGAGCTGTGGCATACCGCAATGGTTATTTAAAATACCATTAAATTTAAGGTTATTGTAAACTGATTTTTTTGCTTGCCTTTAATTCTCGTTTCATTCCCATCTTCTCAATTTCTAAAGATAATTGGCCCACGATGGAAATCAAGCCTTAAAATATGTTTTTTTTTCAGTAATGATTGAGTACTAACAAATGAAAGATAAATGATATTAGGCAAGTGTCATATGCCAGTCGACGCCTTTTGTGCAACCTTAAGCACACACATAAAAGTGACCTTATGAATGACATAAACTCTCAGACACTACCTTATTATCTATTAAATGAGGGTTTCAGAGAAGAGTACCTCTGATTTTCTTTCTGGTTTTAAATACCATGAAATTTATAGAAGCAATGGATGAAAAGTACTATAACTTTTCATTGCCTTTATGTACTTAGTTTTTCACTGGGGAAGTAAAATATGTGAAGGTCATACCATAAATTAGGGGAAATAACTCAAGAGATGTAGTACTTGGTAAGTGAGGGTTAAATAATATCTTGATACCTAGACTTCAGTATTAATTTATTTGATTTTTTTCTAAAATGAAGTATCTATTTTTATATGTTCGAGATGGTACTAATACAACATATTTTAATATAATTCCATATAAAATCCACATACAATACATTAAAGTCTAACTGAAAACCTACAATTAGTGTGAATAATGCCGATTAGACAAAAAAGAGCAATGCTGATAGTTTTAATTGGACTATCAAGTCCAATAATCCTTACATTTCATTCAGACATTCTTTAACCCACTTTAGGTTTTGTTCCTTCCTTCCTTCTTCCTTCCCTCTTCTTTCTCTAGTCTCTGGCAAAATTCCAAAACCAGAATTTTATTCTTTTGTAATCTTAAGTATTGTTTTATTTACTTAACAAAATGTGAGGTTTCATGTTATTTTTTTAAAAGGGCATGATTTGAAATTAAGGACATGACCTGGGAAAATTTTCGTACTCTTCAAGGAAATCAAAATAAAATTATTGCAGTTGTTTTTGTTTTCCTGTGTCCTTTGATTGATTTTCTTTTCCTTTTGGCTCAATAGTCTTAGGAAAAATGAAAGACTTTGAACTCTGATCAATCCATTAACCACATGATCATCTTCTTTTGAGAATTGAAAATAAATTGCATTTCTTTTAAGGGCAGAGAATGAAACTTAACCAATAGGTTTTTTGTTTCTTTAGCATGTCTCAGTAGTATTAAATCGAAAAGTGTTAATGATCCATGTATTTAATGGGCATGTTGTATGGGTGAAAGGGCCCTGGACTGGTGAGGAACCATGGAGATCTATATCTCCACCGCTCATCTTCTAACGTTGATAGGTTTGTTTCTCCTTTGTGAATTTTTAACAAAAGTTTTTAAAGGTTTTTCACCTGTCTATGTATAAAATGTCAATAATTGGATAGGACCTATTTCTTCCAAAACTGTTTGGAAGCCAATTGAGCATATGAATGGAGACAATGTTGCCGTATGTACCCCTGTAGTGGAAATTAAATGTTAAATGAATGCAAAAAGAAATAATTATTTCATTAGATAACTCAAAAATATCTCAGAAGCCTGATTAGTCTTCTACAGTCAATGGTTTGGTGCTGCCAGTTCCATGATCAAATAGCCTCAGTGTTTGCTGCCTTCATTTGGTGACTAAAAATACTAAGTTCCTTAGACTGCTATTAAAAATGCCTCCAGAATGTAAAGTCAGTATATCCTTGCAACTGATATCAGATATCTTGCCCTCAACTCATGCTTCCGTCCAGAGTATTGGAATTAACTCTTTTCAAAATGTTTGATAGAATTCACTTGTCAGTCCATCTGACCTAAGAAATTATTTTCCTCGGGAGGTCATTGACAGTTTGTTGAATTTCTCCTTCTGCGATGGGGTTATTTAAGTATTCACCTTCCTCTTCAGTAAGTCTGGGCAATTTGTATCTTTTAAAATATTCATCCAACTCATATAGATTGTCCAATTTATGGACACACAGTTGGACGAAGTAATTTCTAATTATTTTTTTAATTTCCTCTTCATTGAAGACGAATTCACCGTTTTCATATTTGAAATTGGTAATTTGGTTTTCTTCTTCCTTTTTATACTTCATCAAATCAACCAAAGGTTTATCAATTTTATTGTATTTTTTTTATAAAACCAACTCCTAGTTTTATTTAATAGTTCAATAGTTTTCTTAATTTCAATTTTCTTAAGCTCTCCTTTGCTTTTCAGTATTTCAAATTTGATATTTACTTGGTGATTTTGAATTTGTTCATTTTCTAGCTTTTTCAGCTGCCTGACAAATTCACTCATCTCCTCTTTCTGATTTTATTCGTATAGGCGTTCAAAGAACTGTACCTTCCCCCAAGAACTCCTTTTTCAGTATCCCACAACATTTGGTACTTTGTTTCATTATTGTCATTTCCTTGAATGAAGTGGTTGATTGTTTCTACAATTTGTTGTTTAACCTAATCATTATTTAGGATTACATTGTTTAGTTTCCAATTAGTTTTTGGTTTATGTTTTCATGGCCTTTGATGACACATAAGTTTTATTGAATTATGATCTGAGAAGTTTGCATTGACTATCTGCCTTTCTATACCGGATTGGGAGGTTTTAATGGCCTTATACATGGTTAAGTTGTGTATATGTGCCGTATACTGCTGAGAAAAGGTGTATTCCTTTCTATCCCCGTTTAAATTTCTCCAGATGTCTGTCATATCTACCTTATCTAGAGTTCTATTCACCTCATTAACTTCTTTCTTCTTTATTAAGAGGTTTGATTTATCAAGATCAGAGAGGGGGAAGTTGAAATCCCCGACTAGTATAATTTTACTTTCTGTTTCTTTCTGCAACTCCCTCAACTTCTTCTCTAAGGATTTGGGTGCTATACTACATGGAACATATATATTTAGTAACGAAATCGCTTCGTTTGCTGTGGTGCCATTTAGCAACATATAGTTTCCTTCCTTATCTCTTTTGATTAGATCTCTTTCTGCTTTTGCTACGTCTGAGATTAGGATTGCTAACCCTCCTTTTTGACATCAGCAGAAGGACAATAAATTCTGCTCCAACCTTTTACCTTTACCCTGTGTGTATCCCTCAGGTTCAAATATGTTTCTTTTAAAGAACATATTCTAGGATTATGGTTTTTATTGCATTCTTCTGTCCACCTCCATTTTATGGGAACATTCATCCCATTCACATTCACAGTTATTGTTAATATTTGTTTGTTTATCTCCATCCCCTTTCCCCTTGTTTGTTCTTTTCGTTCTCCCTTCTCCTTTACCGTCCCCAATAGAGTTTTAATTTTTAATCACTGCCTCCCACAGGCTTCCATCTCGTCTTTCAATCCCACAACTTTTTAATCTCTTTTACCCTTACTACTTCTGCTCTCCCTTTCTGCCTCCCCTCCCTTTCCTTTTGCCCTTCCCTTCCTGTTGCCTAGAGAGCTTGTGGTATTTCCATGCTTAACTGAGTTTGTTGCACTCTCCTTGAATCCAATCACACAAGAGTATCACACAAGAGAAGCAATATTACTCTCCCCACACTCTTTCCCCGTACAGTAATATATTTTTTGTCTCCTCTTGTGATGGAATTTTTTTCTACCTCCCCCTTTTCACATGCCCCATTTCAATGCCTTTGTGCCCTTAAATCACAATTGTTATCACGCCATCATCTAATTTATAACCTTTACCTCTCTCTATTTACATCCCTTTTATATTTCATAAGAAATATGCAATTCTCAGATTAAAAGGTATCATCTTCCCTTATAGGGATGCAAACTGCTTGCCCATATTGTGTAATAAGTTTCTCCACCCCGTTTATCCTTTTATTCCTCTCTTGGTTCCTGTGTTCGAAGATCAAATTTTCTCTTGAGTTCTTGTGTTTTCAACAGGAAGGTCTGGAAATCCCTTATTTCATTGAGTTTCCACCTCCTTGCCTGAAATAATATGCTCAACTTTGCTGAGTAATTAATCCTTGGTTATTATCCCCACTCCTTTGCCTTCTAGAATATCGTATTTCAACGCCGTCAATCTTTTAATGTAGAAGCTGCAAGATCCTGTGTGATCCTGACTGTAGCTCCTCGATATCTGAATTGTTACCTTCTGGCTGCCTGCAGTATTTTCTCTTTCATTTGATAGTTCTGGAATTTTGCACCAATATTCCTTGATCTTTATAGTTTGAGGTCTCTTTCAGGAGGTTAAGGGTAGATTCTTTCGATGAATGTTTTGCCCTCTGAATCTAGGATTTCTGAAAAATTATCCTTCGTGATTTCTTGGATAATAATATCCAGGTTATTTTTTTCATTATGACTTTCTGTTAGGCCAATAATCCTTAGAATTTCTCTCCTGGATCTACTTTGCAGGTCAGTTGTTTTTCCAATTAGTTATTTTATATTTCTTCTGTCTTTCCATTCTTTAGATTTTTCATGTATTTTAGATTCAATAGCCTCTACTTGCCCAATTCTATTTTTTCAAATTGTTTTCTTAATTTAAATTTTGCATCTCCATTTCCCTCTATCCAATTTTTCATTTTAAGGAGATAGTTTCACCAGTTAGCTTTTGTATTTCCTTTTCCCTTTGTCCAATTTTCTTTTTTAAGGAGCTATTCTCTTCAGTGAATTCCTTTTTCATATTTTTAAAGTCGTTGGTCAGATTTCCTTCTATTTCTCTAATTTGGGTTTTGAAATCCTTCCAGACTGCTTCCAAGAAGGCTTTTTGTTCTTCTGATAAGTTCTTATTCCCTTCTGAAGTTAAAGATTGGAGTACAATTGCAATGCTGACGTCTTTGCTCTTTGTGCTTTGGTCCCTGTCCCTATAGAAAGGTCATATGGTCTTTTCTGCTTTGCTTTTTACTCCTGATAATAACCCTTTTCCTGGCTTCTAAAGTAGATCTATGTATCTGTGGCACAGGGAGCTCTGTCCCACAGTTTTTTGCCTAAAACTTGAGGCCTTCTTTGTTGTGGCTTCTGGTTCTTTCAGCTAGAAATTAAATGATGTAGCTTGCCAGGTGCTGTGTTTTTTTGATTTCCCTGCAGTTACCTTGGAGGTCGCTCTTTAAGTGTCAGGTATTCTGGATGCTGGAGGCTGCTCTGCAGAGCTAGAGCATATGAAAGCTCCACCTTCTGTGCTAGTGTCTTCCAGATTCCCCCGGTGTGCTGAGATGCACCTGCAAGTCATGGTGTTGGCAGTTCCTGGCTTCACCCCCATGAGGTTCAGGATTTTCACCTGGTTTGCTTAGATGAGACTGTCTAAGATAGCTCTCATCCTGCATTTTTCGCCTTTGGCCACAGCAAGAGGAACCCTCCTTAGCGATCTTTCTTGCCTCCTGTGCTGAGAGTCTGTTTTCACTTTCTGCTGCTCCCACTGTTCCAGAGTTTTCTGGGGGAAATAATTCCTGGGCTGCTGAAGGTCAAGAAGGGGAGAGAGACACCATGCAGCGATAATTCCATCATCTTGGCTCTGGGAATCGGATATTCATAAAACATTTTGGATTGCTGTTAGGGGCCAAGTTCTGGACCGCCTTCTGGAAGCTGCCTCTGCCCTCAGGAAGCTGGCTCTGCCCTTAGGGAGGAACATGGGAGAGGCTCTGGCTGGGCATAAAAGGGGCTGTCGTGGAGGAATCGAGAGAGAGATGCCATTAATAAAGTGAAGTGCACTGGCCATCTCGGGTGTTCTGTGTAGTCATTTCCCTTCCATGGAGGAGGGGATAGCCCATCACGTGCTGCAATGTGGTAGAGGCCAGAGACGTCTGAAGGCCGAAAGGGATCCAGGTTCAGATCTTGAGGTAAGGTTCATGGGGAGACTTAAAGTAGCTAGACCGGGACATTTCAGCTGGCGCCCAAACGTGGGGCAGCGTTAAAGAGGTACCCCATGGCCTCCCGTTAATTACAGAAGACGGACTACACAGCGTAGCTGCCGGGCAGCGGGAAGGCCCGGTGGAGATCATGGGTCACGGAAGAAGCATTCCGTTGATCTGGCCTGAGGATAAGGCAGTGCTAAAGGAAGGGATGCGGCCTCATATAAAGGCTTGCCGCTGGTGGGCTAGGGAGCTCAGGAGACAATCACGACCAGATAAGACAGAGGGGAAAGAGGGATGTGGCACAGTCAGAAAATCAACCAGGGAATACATCCGGAGTTGTCCCAGGGCCTGGATCTGTGGCACAGTTACAGATTCAGCAGCCCAGAAAAGAAAAAAGAAGAAAAAGGTACAGGGTTGCTCAGTAGGTCCTTCTGAGAAAGGATGTTTTTTACACAGTGCTAGAAAGTAAGCCGAAGTTATATGACAATTTTTTTCTCAGTGTTTGGATTCTTTTTAATTGTCTATTTATGTGATCTGTCTTTACATGTTCTGTTTGTGTGTGTTTGTGAGTTATCACGGCCAACTCCATGGTAGCTGGACCTTGGAATGTTATTTCTTTTTCTACCCCTCCTCCCTTCTCTCTGATGGCTGCAGCACCGGGGAGGGGCATGAGGGAGAAAAAGAGAGGAACTAATCTTATATTATTTAGTTTATATGACTGCAAAATGCAGTTTTAGATATAAAATGCAAGGAAATAATTTATGTGCAGTTTTAAAGGGGATTTGATCAAAGCCCACTAGGATAACAACATGATAGATATGAAGTTTAAGGAAAGCATGAAAGTTTTAGATTTTATTGGAAGGTTATTGGTAAACTTCTCTCCCTCTTTCTACTT
>CM053775.1:49423552-49465918 GCA_028658325.1 Potorous gilbertii
GGAGGTCACAGGACCTTCTTTTGTGAGACTTGAGGAATTCTCTTCTGCGGTCCAAGGAAGGGTCGCCTGCTGGGTCCGTGTGGACGACGTTGGGGGATTTCTGTCGGTTTCATCTTCTTTTGTTGTATGGCATCAAGAACAGGGAATTTTCCCCATCCCTGATGCCCCTCCTTATGCAGGAAGCATTTACCAGTACTCAGAATGACCCCAGGTGCCTTTCTGTGTGGTTCCCTCACCACTGCCCCTTGGCTACTCCCCATACGTCGGTCCGGATATCCTCATCTGTCTATGTGCCCCCATTGCTTTGGGTGTCCCCATCTGCCCGTATGTCCCAATCTGTCTGTGTGTCTCAGATCTGTCCATGTTTCTCACCGTCTCTCCGGGTTTCCTCATCTTTCCGTGTGTCCCGTATCTCTCAGCATATACCCCATCTGTCTCTCTAAGTTTCTCCAGCCGTTGTTGTGTCCCCATGTTTCTGTCCACGTGCCCAGCTGTCAATCACTTGACCCTCTTGGAGACCTCCTGCTGTGATTGTTGGTACCTTGGTTGCTTCCTGTATTTTCCCTTTCTGGGCACTGAGGATGGTTGCTTTTGTGTCGCTCTGAGCATGACGCCTTGTCTGCCATCATCGTCTGTGCCGTGGCATAGTACCGGTGTCCCTGAATCCAAAATCTCTCTAGGCCTACTTCTTGTCATCAGTTTGTTACTGGGTTGGATTTCTTCTTGCACATTCTTCTCCTCTATCACTGAGGAGATCATTTGGGAGTCTTTGGCCTAGTTCCTGGGCTCCCTCTTGACCAAGGGGCTGTCTACTCCCCAGTTTCCATTCATAGAATATTTTGGTGGGTTGCTCCGGGCATTTCAGGTGGGATTCCCCAATAATTCCCTAAGTCTTACCCTTTTTTCCTGCAGATTCTTCTTCCCTTTCCTTGGTCTCGATTTCTGCCATGATGAGTGATTGGTTTCATTCCGTGTATACACTGGAACCATCCTGGGCTGATAGGCAGTATGTGAATATGTATCTAGCATGTGTCCTGGAGCCCAACCTCAACTTCCCCACGAGTGATTGAATTCTGCATGGATTCTAGTTGCCCATTCCTTTGTTTATTTTTTGTGCAGGGGAATGCTTCGGGGGTAATTCTCGCCTGATTTGAGCTGTGCTTTTCTACCGTTGTACTTTCCCAGGTCCTCCAACTGTTGGTAGATCCCCTTGAAGGAATCTGACCCAGATTTCCAGGTAGGATCCCTGCTGTGACGGCCTGACCCATGGATGGGATTATAGGGAAAATTCCTCTGCTTTCTACCTGGGTCTACATTTCAGGCCCTTCTAATGCCTCTGCTCCTTTTCAGATAGAGCTTGCAATTGTCCTCAGCAGACAGATGATCTGGGGATAGATTTGTGCCATCTTTTCGACAGCTCACCCGCAGCAGCCCTACTATGAACAATTAAATTCAGTGTGGATTTGGGCTGTCCATTCCCTTCCTTGTCGAGGGACGCACTAGGCAGTTACTTTGGCGTTCTTCTGGCTGTGCTTTTCCTCTATTGGCATTTCTAAGGTCCGTGTGCTGTTGGTGGATAGATGTGAGGGAATGTAATCTAGAGTGCTGTGCCGCCCCCCTGCTGTGAAACCCTGTGACTGGAATGAGATTTTGTGGTAGCTTGCCCTTCCGTTTCCCTGGGTCTCCACTTCCTTAGCTTCTGGGCTACGTTGTCCTTTCCCTCCAAACTGAAGGATTGCCTTGGGACCACGTGTAGTCAGTGGAGACATTTCTAACCCTAACCCTAACCCTAACCGTACCTCTAATCCTAACCCTTGTAAAGGACAAGCAACTGGTTCACTGACTGCTTTTGCATGACCTTTCTTGTTGTGTCCTCTGACTCTTTTCGCTGGGCTAGTGACTTAGGGAATTCTCGAAGGGATCCTATTGTCACTCACGACTGGGGGAATATTGACGGTCACGAGATCTTCTTCTTTCAGACTTTAGGGTATCTGTTCTGTGGTCCATGGAAGGGTCCCCTGCTGTGCCCGTGGGCTCCAAGTTTGGGAATTTGCTTCAGAAACATCTTCTTTTGTTGGAAGGCATACTGAGCAGGAAATGTACCTCATCACCGATTCACCTCCTTGTCCAGGAGGCTTTTAGCAGTCCTAAGAATGTCCCTGGATCGTTTTCTGTGAGTTTCCCTCACCACTGTCCCTTGGCTTTTCCCCACATGTCTGTCAAAGTGTCGTCTGTCCATGTAGACTCATCTGCCTGTGTGTCCTCATCTGCCTGTGTGACCCCATCCGTCCATGTATCTCTGTAGATGTGCCTGTGTATCTGTCCGTGTGTCTCACTATCTGTCCATTTCTCCTCATCTGCCTGTGTGTCCTATATCTGTCTCTATATCCCCTTTGGGTCTCTCCACGTTTGTCCACCTCTCACTGTGCCCCACGTTTCTCTCTGTGTGTCCCCCCACCTGTCAATCACTAGAGCCTCTTGGAAGACCTCCTGCTGTGGTTAAGGTAACTGCGGATGACTCCTGTATTTTCCCTTTCGGGACACTGAGCACCATTGCTTGACGCTTTGTCTGTGGTTGCCCTCTGGGCCGTGGCATAGCATTGGTGTCCCTACATCCAAAGTCTCTCGGGGCCTGCTCCTTTGCATTAATTTTTTACTGGGTTGATTTATTCTTGCACATTCTTCTCCTCTGTCCCTGCGGAGTTCATCTGGGGAGTTGTGGCCTGGTTCCTGGGCTCCCTCTGGACCACTGGTCTGTCTAGTCTCCAGTTCCCGTTCATGGATCATTTTGGTAGATTCCTTCTGTCACTTCGGGTGGGACTCTCAATCATTCCTTACATCTTCGACTTTTTTCCTGCAGATGCCTCTTCCCTTTCCTGGGTCTCGATTTCTGGCCATCATGGGTACCCTGGTCCTTTCCATGCGTACACCGGAACCATCCTGAGCCGATAGGGCACCTGTGGATAGATTTCTGGGGTGTCTCCTGCAGCCTATCCTCAATCCCCCTTTGAGTCATTTGGTTCCGGGTGCATTCTGCCTCTCCCTTCCTTTCTCTTTACCAGTGGCAAGCTGTGGGAGAATTCTGGTCTGTTTGCAGCTCTGGTTTCCACCATCGTACTTTCTCTGGTCAGCACACTGTTGGTGGATCCTCTTTAAGGAATCTGACCCAGATTTCAAGGCAGAACCCCAGCTGTGAAGGACTGAATGGTGGGTGGGATTTGGGGGAAGATTTCTCTACCCTCTACCTGGGTCGGCATCTCAGACCCTTCTGGTGCCTCTGCTGCTTTCCATGTACCGCATGCAAGTGTCCTGGCAGACATGAAATGTCGATAGATTTCTGCTGTCTTTCCACAGCCCACCCACAGATTCCTTCGTGGGAAAGACTGAATTTTGGGTGTATTGGGGCTGTCCATTCCCTTCTTTGAGTAGGGCTTACTTGGGAGGCACTTTGGCCTGCTTCTGGCTGGGCTTTTCCTCCACTGGACTTTCTCAGGTTTGAAATCTGTCTGGATGGATGGGAGGGAATATGGCCCAGAGTGCAGTGTAGGCCCTGCTGCTGCGAAGGCCTGTGACTTGGATGGGACGTTTGGGAAGATTGCCCTTTCTGGTGCTTCTGGTCCCCTTACTCCTCTCCTCCCAGAGTAAAAGAGTGTCTCGGTACCCTTCATAGTCAGTGGAGACCTTTCTAGGACCTCTTGGAAAACCCATGTATCTGGTTCTCTGACTACTTTTGCATGTGCTTTGTCGTTTTGTATTCTGACTCTCTTTCACTGGGCAGATATATGACTAAGGGGATTCTGGTTGAGATCCTATTTCCAGGGTTGCCTGAGGGAGTATTGAAGGTCACAGGACCCTCTTCTTTCCAAACAGAGGGGATCTGCTCTGTGGTCTGTGGGCGGGTCCCCTGCTGTGCCTCTGTGCTCCAAGTTTGGGGATTTGCTTCAGATTCGTCCGCCTTTGCTGAATGGAATTTTCCTCACCCCTGATGCAGCTCCTTATCCAGGAGGCTTTTACCGGTACCCAGAATGTCCCTGGATCCTTTTCTGGGTTATTCTCTCACCACTGACACTTGGCTACTCCCCA
This sequence comes from Potorous gilbertii, assembly GCA_028658325.1. Classification (NCBI taxonomy): domain Eukaryota; kingdom Metazoa; phylum Chordata; class Mammalia; order Diprotodontia; family Potoroidae; genus Potorous; species Potorous gilbertii. The sequence continues at coordinate 49,427,636 of CM053775.1, forward strand.
TGTGTCTGTGCAGGCGCCATCATCTGTCCATGTGTCCCCATCGGTCTGTATGTCCCCATGTGTGTCCATGCGTCCTGCTCCGTATGTACCCATCTGTCTATGCTTCTCCATCTGCATGTGTGTCCCCATCTGTCTGTGTCCCATTTATCTCTATATCCCTGCATGTCTGTCCGTGTGTACCCATCTGTCTGCATATCCCCACGGATCAGGTTTTCCCCATCTCTCTGTGTGTCCAGCCGTAATCACTTTCTGCATCCTATTTCAGTGCACTCTAGACAAATGCGTGGTCTTCTTCCTACTTCCAGTCTGAAAGTTCTTCTTGAAGGTACCATTCCCAGTCTCCTAGGTCTAACCTTAGAGTCTACACGCTGCGTCTGCGCCCAGTCTCTGGCAGAGCATTCTGAGCTCCCATTGGGCTGATCAGCCACCGTCGAACGCAGGGAAACTTGACTTCTTGGAGGTGATGTCATTTTGTTCCCCTTCCAGATTGAAGGACAACGACCAACCAGCATTCTCCCTGAGCCTCATCTTTGGGCTTCTTCGTTTGTGTCCTATTCTAGCGGACCCGCAGGCGCACCCATCAGCTGCTCAGGTCCCTTGGACATCCGCCAGGCCGTGTTATCTATCCAAACAAGGGCTCAAAGGATTTTCTAGTCTCTGGTCATCTTTTGCCAGGAGATTGCTTCAGAGGCACCTTGCAGTGTCCCAGATGCTAGCTTCTCACCCTGATTGTGAGATGCCTGTGCTGGCTGTGGCAAACCATGCTCCAGGCAGTCATGCGGGCCTTCCAGAGCCAGGAGCAGGGCTCAAACCCGCCAAGGACATTTCTATCTCGATCCTCCCTAACAAGAGGGTCCCCATAACACGGAACCCTGGGCAGAGATGCCCCCAGTGTCAGAATCCAGGCCATGCTCATGAACATCACTGAGGACACCGGTGTCATTCACCACTGTGGGGATGCAAGGGAGCCCCTGAACATTGGGTCAGAAGGCAGCCCGAGGAAGAGGAAAGTCGGTCTCTCATGCTTATGCCAGCCCCAGATCAGCAAATGAAGAAGGACTGTATCACCACATCCTCTGCGAGTCGTCTATGTCTCTGGTACATCTCTCTATATTCTGATGACGCTATAAAGTGTCACCCACCCTACCCCAACATGGCCTCAAGATTTCACAGAGTATGTTGGGGGTGGGTGGGTGAGAAACACAGGACAAGTACAAAGAATTTTCCTTAAATTCTTTGTTGTGAAATTGTTTTGTGTTCTTATCACTAGTGTTACCTCTTTAGAAATGTTTCCTAATGAGATTCAGCACTTTCAGTTCCAAAGAAATTCTTGGGTCTCCTCAGTACGAGGATTTGTACCTACATGGTCTTGGGGATGGATGGGTCTGGTCTTGGCTCCCCAAACTTTGCCCCAGCTTTTATGGGCACATATGTCAATAACCTGTGATACGCTCCATATTCAGAAGTTGGCGTGTGGAACTTACCTTGGTAAGCCCTAAGATGCGGTCTGAGACACAGACAATCAAGCATGGCACAAATAGAACATAAGTGACAGAGTTCGGATAGAACCCTTACACTGGGACAACCTTTGGGGTGCAGGGACTAACTAAAACTCACAGAGATGAGATGGGATCTGTAGTGATGAAGGGAGCTTGTAGGTTGGGAGCACCCTGTGCTACTATATCACATATACTTCCATCTTCCTAACTGCATTTTCTCAATGATGCCCTCCTTCAGGTCAGTCCCTTAAGGAGCCTCTGTTCCTTCCCTGTGTCCAATCATGATTTGTTGTGGACAAACAACCTGGTGGCCTGCCTGCTGTCTTTACTTTGGCTGATCTGTATGTAACAAACATCTGACACACACCTACCAGCACCACTTGAACCTTCCACTAAGCGCGGCATGCCACCCCCACCCCCACCCCCACTGCAGAACCTGGGACAGCAGGGCATTCCTCATTTCTTTGAAGTTCCTTACTTTCTGCCAACTGAATTTTGCTGTGCAAAAAGTAGGCGGCATGGTCCTCTGTTTCTTCGACTTGATCTATAAAATAACGCTATTTTTAATAAAGTGTTGTGGTTTCCAGGAAATCCTGACCGAGTTTTAAACCATTTGGTTTCATGTTCCTTATTCCTCCTTCTTTTGTGACATGAGGTCTCTTTTTATTAATTATCATCGACTCCGGACGGTACAAATAGACCGTATTTTTCTCTGCAGAGATGCTTTTGTCCCAGAGATAATTTTGTCCCCAATTTCTAGTCCCAATTAAGTGCAGCCTATGGGCACATCATCAGAGTGCCTTGCTCCTGAATTGTGCTGTGAACGTTTCTAGAGTTACTTTTATAAATGATGACAGTTAATTCAGGTTTTTTAGATATTTCAGTTCCACTGCCTAATGAAGATCATTAAAGACACGAGAAACCCTGAGTCTCTTCCCAATCAGTCACTTTATTTCGTGACCAACAGATGTAAAAGGAGAAGACACTGAGTGCATCTAGGATGCAGAAGATGCAGAGTGCCTCTAGGATGATCAACGTCACAGATGTGGCCTTAACTTTCTGGGAACAGGCTGCAGGTTACTATTCCTCCTTGGCGCCATGCTCTCTTGCCTGCTGTCATCCGGAGCACTCCTGCAGCCCCAGGAAAGTGACATTGTCCCGCAGAACCCGACGCTGAGGAAGATCTTATCTTACAAGGATCTTGGTTAGAGAGTCTTGCTCCTGCTGTGGCTACTGCTGCTGTGGTGGCGGCGGCGGCGGCAGCGGCTGCTGCTGCTTCTGCAAAATGAAGAGATTAACAAAATACCTCTCGACCCCTGGAAATGTGAGGCTTTCCAAGGCTCAGGTGATTGTGTCATATTCTTTTGAAAGGATGGGATAGGTCCACCTGACTCTCACGTGACAGTGTTTGGGGGTGAGGATAAAGGAGCCAACGGTCCTTACCTCACTGAGATTTTCCCTCAGAAAGTCGAGAATGACCAGGGAACCACCTTGCTTCCCAACTTGGGAACTTTTGTGGAGGGACTGAGAACCTCACTCAGAAGCTCTAGAATGAGCAGTCAACAGCACTGAGTCCCAACTTGGAAGTCTTTGTGGAGGGACTGAGATTTTTATTCAGAATATCTACAAGGACGAGTACGCAACCTTGACACCCAACTTTCAGTTATCTCTGGACTTTTGGGTTATGGCTCACTTTTCTAGGGGAGGGAAGCTGATGGCGTCCCTCCTAGGCTTGTTGGCCCAGGTTTAGTGTTCTCTCTGAGCTCTGGCCCTCTATTTATGCCCATCAGTAGTGGTGACACACCCGCTGACCCAACAATGCTCGACAATTCAACAACTGTTCACAGGAGAGACTTTTTTATTCCTTTTTTTACCAGATATGGTAGTACTGTCCTGTTTTGGACAAATTTGGTAAATTTCCTTTTCTAACCAAAATTGGTCGTACTGGCTTTTGCAAACCAATAGTGGCAACACTGACTTTTTTCCCCCAAACCTTGTAATGCCGACTTTGAAAGGTGACATTCCTTCACGCATGACACTCTGCAATGGGGTATGCCCTTGCCAATCGATCACTCAATCAAGCCCTTTTGTGGTCTGTTAGTGATTGGAAATATGTATTTACAAGTGAGGCAGCTGTCTTTCCTCCAGCTTATGCCCTGCTGGGATAGGATAAGCTTATTTTCTTTTGGGAAGGTAATGACATAAATGAGAGGCTTAGAATTAGATGATTTTTAAGGTGCCTTCCCACTCAAAATGTATGAAAATTGTGGCATTAGCCCGCACAGTTAAGTGGGAAAGCCACATACAGATTTAAAAGGAGAACATGGAAGATGTTTACTGTGCTGTTCCTATGAAAATTGATAAGCTCGGAAAGCAGCAGTGGTGGCTTCCACCCCTAATGAAGTAGAATTCAAACAATAAAACGTGAAGGGACAGAAGCAAAGGTATGATTACATCACACTAAAATTTATCATTGACGACGAAAGGCTCTTGACGGTAAGACAATTCTGCTACCAGACTGAGACATACCAAGATTGTTCATGGCTCGCTAGAACGGGTGGCTTCGGGAGCCTGGGCTTGGAGCCCTTGCTGTGAGTATTTACTTCCCTCTTAGCCTTTTGCATTGAAGTTTCCCCTTTTCTTTTCCTGGTTCTGGATTTCAGGCCATTGGGCCCTTCTGCTGCATTCCATGTCGACACCGGACCTGTCCAAGCCAACAGGCCATCTGTCAATGGAGTTCCGGGATGTCTCCGGGAGTGTATCCTCTCACCCCGATTCCCGTTGTCAGTGATTGAACTGTGGTTGGATTCTGGCTGTCCATTCCCTTTTTCTGACCAGGGGAATACTTTGGGGAAATTCTAGCCTGGTTCTGTCTGTGCTTTTCCACCGCTGTGCTTTCCCAGGTCATCAAACTGTTGGTAGATCCCCTTCATGGAATCTGACCTAGAGTTTAGTGTGGGATCCCTGCTGTGAGGGCCTGACCCATGGATGGGATTTTGGGGACGATTCTTATACTCTCTTCCTGGCTCTAGATTTCAGGACCTTCTTCTGCCTCTGCTCATTTCCATGGACAGTGTGCAATTGTCCTTGGCAGAAATAGAATCTCTGTGTGGATGTCTGCTCTCTTTACCGCAGAACCCCACAGGTCCCCTACAGTGAAGGATGGAATTATGGGTGCATTTCGGGGGTCCATTCCCTTCGTTGATCAGTGGCACACGTGGCAGGTTCTCTCCCCGACTTCTGGCTGTACTTTTCCTCCAGTGGACTTTGTAAGAGGTAGGTGGTGTCGGCGGATGAATGTCAGGGAATCTGAGCCAGAGTGCAGCGTAGACTCCCTGCTGTGAATGTCTGTGGTTTGGATGGAATTTTGTGGAAGATTCCCCTTCTCTTAGCCAAGGTCTCCATTTCCAGCGCTTCTAGTCCGCTTCTTGCTTTCCCTGCCGACTTACCGATTGCCGCGGTACCACATGTAGTCAGTGGAGACATTTCTAGGTCCCGTTGTAAAGCCCAAGCATCTGGTTCGCACCGACGGTTTTTGCATGGGCTGTCCTCTTGTGTCTTCTCATTCTCTAGTGTGGAGGAGCTGATTGAGGGCATTCTGGCTGAGATTCTATTGTCAGTCACCACTGAGGGAATATTGAAAAGTGAAGGGATCTTCACGACCCCAGAGAAGGGTCGCCTGTTGTGCCTGTCCGTGCTAAGTTTTGGGATTTGTGTCAGATTCATCTACTTTCGGGGTACGTCATAAACAGCGGGGAACTTGCCTCATCCCTCGTGCACCTCCCTACGCAAGGAGCATTTGCCGGTGCTTAGAATGACTCTGGTTCCATTTCTGTGGTGCTCCCACACCACTTCCCCTTTGTTACTCACCATAAGTCTGTCCAAGTGTCCCCATCTGTCCATGGGTCCCCATTGCCCTGTGTGTTCCCATCCGTGGGTATCTCGCTATCTGTCCTTGTCTACCGATCTCCCTATGTGTCCCCGATGTGTCCGTGTGTCTCACTGTCTGTCCGTGTTTCCTGATCTATCCGTGTATCCCATCTCTGTCTGTGTATCCCTCATCTGCCTCTCTGTGTTTCCCTACCCATCCCTGTGTCCCCATCTTTCCGTTTTTGCATGTTCCCACCTGTCAATCACGAGAGCCTTTACCCCGTTTCTCCTGCCACCATCTTCTCGCAATCTCCAAATATTCCCACCTCAAAACTTCTCCCTCACAATTTTTCCATTCTACTTCAAATTATCACACTTCATTATCTTCTCTTTCCCCACCAAACTTTTTCCTCTGAGAAAATTTTTCCACTCCCCAATTCTCCATGTCCCCAAGATTCTCTGCACCAAATTTCTCCCTCCCTCCCAATGTCTACCTCTACTCCACCTTCTTTATCCCCACCAAACATCTTCCTCTCCCAATTTGCTCCATTCCCCAAAATCTCCGTCTTATATTTTAGCCTCTTCCTACTTGTTCTACAAGCCTCGAAAAATTCATTTTTATATATTTACCAATTTCTGAGAGAGTATTTGGGAAGCTGAGAAGCAGAAATAGCAGGAAATACATGGCTTCACCAGCCATGATCCGACTGAGCTCCGAACACTCTGAAGCTCAGTAAAATTCTGTCAGTTGTTTGCTTTGCCAACACTTCTTATAGTAACTCCCTCCATTCTTCTATCCACACAATATTCTACCCCACCTGATTTCTCCCATCCCAACATTCTCTTCCCCAAACCCTCCCACAATGTAACTTCTCTCTCTAAATTTTTCCCTCCCATCCCAAGTCTTCACTCTCCCCAAACTTCTCCTTCTCCATCAAACTGTTCCCCCTCCCCACTTCATCCTTCCACAGAATTATCCATCTCCACAAGCTTTTACCTCCCCCAAAATTCTCGTGCTCTTCCAAATTCTCCCTCTCCACCAAACCTTTCACTCTCTGAATCCTCTCCCTCTCCCTTGTTATTCTACATGTATTTGGACTTTCAATTCCATGTATACCTATTGTTTGGAGGGTATGTGTACAGAAAAGAAGCAGAAATAGGAGGAAAAACAAGACCTCAGCTGGCATGATCCTACTAAGCTCGGTAGAGTCTGAAGCTAAGTAGAATTCGACCACTTCTTTTACCTTGACAATTTTGAATATACCAATTGGCTCCATTCATTTCTGTACCCAATATTCTCCCACGCCCATTCCTCCTGCCACCATCTTCTCATTGCCCCCAAATATTCCAACCTCAAAAGTTCTCCCTCCCAATTTTTCCATTCCAGTCCAAACTGTCACGCTTCCAAGCATCTCCCTCACCACTAAACTATTCCCTACCACAAAATGTTTCTTCCTCTCCAACATTCCACCTCCCTAAGCCTCTCCCTCTGTCCTAGTATTCACCTTCCCTCCCAAGGTCTACCTCTACTCCACCTTTTTCCTCCCTACCAACCATCTTCCTCTCCCAATTTGCTCCCTTCCACAAATTCAACCTGTCTCAAAATTTAGCCTGTCCCTAGTTATTCTAGAAGCCTCGCCAAATTCAGTTTTATATATTTACCCTTTATGAAAAGGTATTTGGGAAAGTGAGAAGCAGATATGGACAGAAATCCAAGGCTTCAACAGCCAAGCTCCTACTGAGCTCTGAACAATCTGAAGCTCAGTAGCATTCCGCCAGTTGTTTCCCTTACCAACAGTTTATATATTCACTCCCTCCATTGTTCTCTCTACACAATATTGTGCCAGGCCTGCATTGTAAAACTACACAACATTCTCTTCCGCCAAACCCTCCACCAATGAAACTCCTTTCTCTCAATTTTTCAATCCTACCCCAAATCTTGCTTCTCCCCAGACTTCTCCTTCTCCAACAAACTTTTCACTCTCTCGACACTGTCTTACACCAACATTATCCATCCCCTAATATTCTCCCTTCCTACTAATTTGTTCTGCTCTGCTTACTTCTCTCTCCCAACCTAACTTTTCGCCCTCTCAATGATCTCCCTCTTCTTGTTATTCTACATCTATCTGGACCTAAAATTCTATGCATACCTACTGTTTAGAAGGTATTTGTTCAGAAAAGGATCACAAATAGCAGGAAATACACGACTTGAGCAGGCATGGTCCTAATGAACTCTGAATAGTGGAAAGCTCACTAGAATCTTGCCCGTCCATTATACGTGCCACTAGTTAGTATAGTAGTTCCCTCCATTCACTTCTGAACTCAGTATTCTCCTACACCATTTCTCCTGCCACCATCTTCTCACAGTCTCCAAATATTCCCACCTCAAAGCTTCTCCCTCCCAATTTTTCCATTCGACTTCATATTGTCATGCTTCCTAAGGATCTCCTTCCTCACCAAACTTTTCCTTCAAAGAAAATTTTTTCTTCCCAAAATTCTCCATCCTCCCAAACCTCTCTGCACCAAATTTCTCCCTCCCTCCCAATGTCTACCTCTACTGCACCTTCTTCATGCCCACCAACCATCTTCCTTTCCCAATTTGCTCCCTTCCACAAATTCTCCCTGTCTCAAAATTTAGCTCCTCCCTGGTCATTCTACAAGCCTTGCAAAATTCAGTTTTATATTCTTACCCATTTTTCAGAAGTTATTTGGGAAAGTTATAAGCAGATATGGTCAGAAATCCAAGGCTTCAACAGCCAGCCTCCTACTGAGCTCTGAAATGTCTGAAGCTCAGGAGCATTCTGCCAGTTGCTTCCTTTGCCAACAGGTACTATAGTAACTACCTCCATTGTTCTCTCTACACAATATTCTACCACGCGTGCATTCTAACTCTCCCCAACATACTCTTCCGCGAAACACTCCCCCAATGAAATTACTCTCTCTCAACTTTTCACTCCCACCCCAAATCTTCATTGTCTCTAAACTTCTCTCTCTGTCCAACAAACTCTTCCCTCTCCGAACTTCATCTTACACCAACATTATCCATCCCCCAATATGCTCCCTCTCCCCTAATTTGTTCGGCTCCTCTTATTTCTCTCTCGCCACCAAACTTTTTGCTCTCTCTATGATCTCCCTCTTCTTGTTATTCTACATCTATCTGGACCTAAAATTCTATGCATGCCTACTGTTCAGAAGGTATTTGTTCAGAAAAGGATCGCAAATAGCAGGACATACATGACTTGAGCAGGCATGACCCTAATGAACACTGAATAGTCTAAAGCTCACTAGAATCTTGGTGGTCCGTTATGCTTGCCATTAATCAGAATAGTACTTCCCTCCATTCATTTCTGAACTCAGTATTCTCCTACACCATTTCTCCTGCCACCATCTTCTCACAGTCTCCAAACATTCCCACCTCATAACTTCTCCCTCCCAATTTTTCCATTCTACTTCAAATTGTCACACTTCCTAAGCTTCTCCTTTCCCACCAAAGGTTTCCTTCTGAGAAAATTTTTCCTCCCCCCAATTCTCCATCTCCTCAAGCTTCTCTGCACGAAAATTCTCCCTCACTCAAAATGTCTAACTTTACTCCACCTTCTTAATCCCTTCCAACCATCTTCCTCTCCTAATTTGCTCCCTTCAACAAATTCTGACTGTCTCAAAATTTAGCATCTCCGGATTTATTGTAAAAGCCTCGCCAAATTCGGTTTTATATGTTAACCCATTTTTGAGAAGGTATTTGGGAAAGTGAGAAGTACATGTAGTCGGAAATCACATGGTTCAACAGCCAGGCCCCTGCTGAGTTCTGAACACTCTGAAACTCAGTAAAATTCTGCCAGTTTGCTTAGCCAGCACTCCTTATGGTAACTCCCTCCATTCTTCTATCTACACAATATTCTACCCCACCTGATTTCTCCCATCCCAACATTGCCTTCCCTAAACTCTCCAACGTCGAAACTTCTCTCTCTCAATTTTTCCCTCTCATCCCCAGTCTTCACTCTCCCCAAACTTATCCTTCACCACCAAACTGTTCCCTCTCCCCACTTCATCCTTCCACAAAATTATCTGTCTCCCCAAGCTTTTCCCTGCCCCGCAATTCTCATGCCCCTCCGAATTCTCCCACCCCACAAAACCTTTCCCTCTCTCAATCCTCTCCCTATCCCTTGTTATTCTACATGTATTTGGACTTTCAATTCCATGTATATCTATTGTTTAGAATGTATGTGGTTAGAAAAGAAGGAGAAATCCCGGGAAAAACAAGACCTCAGCATGGATGATACTACTAAATCCGTAATACTCTGAAGCTCAGTAGAATTTTGCCACTTCTTTTACATTGACAATTTTTAATGTACTAATTGGCTCCCCTCATTTCTATACCCAATATTCTCCCACCCTTTTCCTCCTACCACTATCTTCTCACTGTCCCCAAATATTCCAAACTCAAATGTTCGCCCTTGAAATTTTTCCATTAAAATCCAAATTGTCACGACTCCTAAGCTTCTCCCTCCCCACTAAACTGTGTTCCCCCACAAAATGTTCTTTCCCCTCTAATTTTCCATTTCCCCAAGCCTCTCCCTCTGCCCTAAATTTCACCCACCCTCCCAAGGTCTACCTCTACTCCACATTCTTCATCCCTACCAACCATCTTCCTATCCCAATTTGCTCCCTTCCACAAATTCTCCCTGTCTCAAAATTTAGCCACTCCCTAGTTATTTTACAATTCTCGCAAAATTCAGTTTTATGTACTTACCTATTTTTGAGAAGGTATTTGGGAAAGTGAGAAGCAGATATGGTCAGAAATCCAAGGCTTCAGCAGCCAGGCTCCTACTGAGCTCTGAACAGTCTGAAGCTCAACAGCATTCTGCCAGTTTTTTCCTTTGCCAACAGTTGCTATAGGAACTCCCTCCATTATTCTCTCTACACAATATTCTGCCACGCCTGCATTCTTACCCTCCTCAACTTTCTCTTCCGCCAAACTCTCCCCCAATGAAACTACTCTCTCTCAATTCTTTACTCCCACCCCAAATCTTCATTTTCCCCAAACTTCTCTCTCTCCAACAATTTGTGCCCTCTCCCAACTTCATCTTACACCAACATTATCCATCCCCCAGTATTCTCCCTCCCCCCTAATTTGTTCTGCGCCTCTTACTTCTCTCTCCCCACGATACTTTACGCTCTCTCAATGATCTCCTTCTTCTTGTTATTCTACATCTATCTTGACCTAAAATTTTATGCATACCTACTGTATAAAGGATATTTGTTCAGAAAAGGATCGCAAATAGCAGGAAATATATGACTGGAGCAATCATGCTCGTAATGAAGTGTGAATAGTCTCAATCTCACTGGATTCTTGCCTGTCCATTGTATTTGCCAATAACTACTTTCTTAGTACCTGCCATTTCTTTCTGAACTCAGTATTCTACTACATCATTTCTCCTGCCACAATCTTCCCACAATCCCCAAACATTCCCACCACAAAGATACTCCCTCCCAATTTTTCCATTCGACTTCAAATTGTCACACTTCCTAAGCTTCTCCCTCCCCACCAAACTTCTGCTTCTAAGAAAATTTTTCCTCCCCCCAATTCTCCATCTCCCCAATCCTCTCTGCACGAAACATCTCCCTCCCTCCCATTGTCTACCTCTACTGCATATTCTGCATCCCTACCAACAATCTGCCTCTCCCAATTTCCCCCCTTCCACATATTCTCCCTGTCTCAAATTTTACCTTCTCCCTACTTATACTAAAAGCCTCGCAAAATTCAGTTTCATATGCTTACACATTTTCAGATGGTATTTGGGAAAGTGAGAAACAGATATGGTCGAAATCAAAGGCTTCAACAGCCAGGCTACTACTGAGCTCTGAACACTCTGAAGCTCAGTAAAATTCTCCCAGTTGCTTGCTTTGCCAACAGTCCCTATCGTAACACACTCCATTCTTCTTTCTACGCAATGTTCTAGTGCCCCTGATTTCCCCTATCCCAACATTCTCTTACCAAACTCTCCCACAACAAAACTTCTCCCTCTCAATTTTCCCCTACAATCACAAGTCTTCACTATCCATAAATTTCTCCTTCTCCACCAAACACTTACTTCTCGCCACTTCATCCTTCCACAAAAATATCCATCTCCTCAAGCTTTTCCTTCCCCCAAAATTCTCGTGCTCTTCCAATTACTCCCACCCCACCAAACCTTTCCCTCTCTGAAACCTCTCCCTCTCCCTTGTTATTCTACATGTATTTGGACTTTCAATAGCATGTATACCTATTGTATAGAAGGTATTTGGTCAGAAATGAAGCAGAAATAGCAGAAAAAACAAGACTTCAGCAGGCATGATCCTACTAAACTCAGAATAGTGTGAAGCTCAGTAGAATTCTGCCACTTCTGTTACATTGAAAATTTTTAATATACAAATTGCCTCCACTCATTTCACTAACCAATATTCTCCCACCCCCATTCCTCTTGCCACCATCTTCTCACTGCCGCCAAATATTCCAATCTCTAAAGTTCTCCCTCCCAATTTTTCCATTCCAATTCAAATTGTCACGCTAAAAATGCTTCTCCCTCCCCAATAAACTGTTCCCTCCCACAAAACGTTTCTTCCTCTCTAATATTCCATTTCGCCAAGCCTCTCCCTCTCCCCTAAAATTCACCCTCCCTCCCAAGGTCTACCTCTACTCCACCTTCTTCATCCCTATCAACCATCTACCTCTTCCAGTTTGCTCCTTTCCCCAAATTCTCCCTGTCGTAAAATTTACCCTCTCCCTCATCATTCTACAAGCCTCGCCAAGTTTACTTTTATATTCTTACCTATTTTTGAGAAGATATTTGGGAAGGTGAGAAGCAGATATGGTGAAAAATCCAAGCCTTCAACAGCCATGTTCCCACAGAGTTCTGAACACGCTGAATCTCAGTAAAATTCTGCCAGCTGTTTGCTTTGCAAACACTCTCTGTAGTAACTCCCTCCATTCTGCTATCTACCCCATATTCTACCCCACCTGATTTCTCACACCCAAGCATTCTCTTCCCCAAACCACCCCACTACAAAATTTCTCTCTCTCCATTGTTCCCTCCCATCCCAAGTCTTCACTCCCCCCAAATTCTCCTTCTCCTCCAAACTGTTCCCTCTCCCCACTTCGTCCTTCCACAAAATTATCCATCTCCCCAATCTTTTCCCTCTCCCCAAATTCTCGTGCTCCTCCAAATATTCCCTCCCCACCAAACCTATCCCTCTCTCAATCCTCTCCTTCTCCCCTGTTATTCTACATATATTTGGACTTTCATTTCGAAGTATACCTATTGTTTAGAAGGTATTTGGTCAGAAAAGAAGCAGAAATAGCAGGAAAAACATGACCTCAGCAGGCATGATCCTAGTAAACTCAGAACAGTCTGAAGCTCAGTAGAATTCTCCCTGTGTTTATTTCCTTGCCACTTTTTAATATACTCATTCCCTCCATTCATTTCTGTACCCAATATTCTCTCAGCCCCATTCCTCCTGCCACCATCTTCTCACTGTCCCCAAATATTCCAATCTCAAAAGTTCTCCCTTCCAGTTTTTCAAATCCAATTCAAATTGTCACGCTTCCTAACCTTCTCCCTCCCCCCTAATTTGTTCTGCTCCTCTTACTTCTCTGTCCCAACCAAACTTTTCGCTCTCTCAATGATATCCCTACATCTACCTGGACCTAAATTTCTCTTCATACCTACTGTTTAGAAGGTATTTGTTCAGAGAGAGATCACAAATATCAGGAAATACATGTCTTGAGTAGGCATGGTCCTAGTAAACTCTGAATGGTGGAAAGCTCAATAGAGTTTTGCCCGTCCATTAAACTTGCCAATAATGAGTATAATATTTCCCTCCATTCCTTTCTGAACTCAGTATTCTCCTACACCATTTCTCCTGCCACAATCTTCTCACAGTCTCCAAATGTTCCTACCTCAAAGCTTCTCCCTCCCAATTTTTTCATTCGACTTCAAATTGTCATACTTCCTAATCTTCTCCCTCAACACCAAATTTTTCCTACTAAGAAAATTTTTCCACCCCCCAATTCTCCATCTCCCCAAGCATCTCTGCACCAAATTTCTCCCTCACTCCCAAAGTCTAACTTTACCTCACCTTCTTAATCCCTACCAACCATCTTCCTCTCCTAATTTGCTCCCTTCCATAAATTCTGCCTGTCTCAAAATTTAGCCTCTCCCTAGTTATTCTACAAGTATCACAAAATTCAGTTTTATATGCTTACTCATTTTTGAGAAGGTATTTGGGAATGTGAGAAGTAGATATGGTCGGAAATCAAAGGCTTCAACATCCAGGCTCCTACTGAGCTCTGAACACTCTGAAGGTCAGTAAAATTCTGCCAGCTGTTTGCTTAGGGAACACTCCCTGTAGTAACTCCCTCCATTCTTCTATCTACACAATATTTTTCCCCATCTGATTTCTCCCATCAAAACATTCTCTTCCCCAGACCCTTCCACAATGAAACTTCTCTCTCTCAATTATTCCCTCTCATCCCAACGCTTCACTCTCCCCAAACATCTCCTTCTCCACCAAACTGTTCCCTCTCCCCACTTCATCCTTCACAAAATTATTCCTCCCCCCAAGCATTTCCCTCCCCCAAACTCCTCGTGGTCCTCCAAATTCTCCCACTCCACCAAACCTTTCCTTCTCTCAATCTTCTCCCTCTCCCTTGTTATTCTACATGTATTTGGATTTTCAATTCCATGTATACCTATTGTTTAGAAGGTATTTGGTCAGGAAAGAAGCAGAAATCCCGGGAGAAACAAGACCTCTGCAGGTATGATCCTAGTAAACTAGGAATAGTCTGAAGCACAGTAGAATTCTGCCACTTCTTTTACCTCGACATTTTCTAAGATACTAATCACCTCCATTCATTTAGGTACCCAATACTCTCCCACCGTCATTCCTCCTGCCACCATCTTCTCACTGTCCCCAAATATTCCAACCTCAAAAGTTTTCCCTCCAAATTTTTCCATTTCAATTCAAATTGTCACGCTTCTTAAGCTTCTCCATCCACACTGAACTATTCCCTCCCACAAAACGTTACTTCCCCTCTAATTTTCCCTCTCTCCAAGCCTCTCCCTCTTCCTGAAAATTCATGCTCCCTCCCAAGGTCTACCTCTTCTCCACCTTCTTCATCCCTACCACCATCTTCCTCTTTCAATTTGCTCCTTTCCACAAATTCTCCCTGTCTCAAAATTTACCCTCTCCCTAGTCATTCTAGAGGCCTCACCAAATTCAGTTTTAAATACTTACCCATTTTTGAGAAGGTTTTTGGGAACTTGAGAAGCAGATATGGTCAGAAATTCGAGGCTTCAACAGCCAGGCTCTTATTGAGCTCTGAACTGTCTGAAACTCAGTAGCAATCTGCTACTTGTTTCCTCTGTCAACAGTTACTATAGTAACTCCCTCCGTTGTTCTCTCTGCACAATATACTACCACGCCCGCATTCTAACCCTCCCCAACATTCTCTCCCGCCAAACCCTCCCCCAATGAAACTCCTCTCTCTCAGTTTTTGACTCCCACACCAAATATTCATTCTCCCCAAACATCTCTCTCTCCAACAAACTGTTCCCTGTCCCAACTTCATCTTACACAAACATTGTGCATCCTCCAGTATTCTCCCTCTCCCCTAATTTGTTCTGCTTCTCTTACTTCTCTCTCCCCACCAAACTTTTCGCTCTCTCAAGGAACTCAGTCTTCTTGTTATTCTACATATATCTGGACCTAAAATTCTATGCATTCCTGCGGTTTGTTCAGAATGTATTTGTTCAGAAAAGGATCGCAAAAAGCTGGAAATACATGAATTGAGCAGGCATGGGCCTAATGAACTCTGAATACTCGAAAGCTCACTAGAATCTTGCCCATCCATTGCACTTGCCATTAATTAGTATGGTACTTCCTTCCATTCATTTCTGAACTCAGTATTCTCCTACACCGTTTCTCCTGCCACCATCTTCTCACAGTCTCCAAATATTCCCACCTTAAAGCTTTTCCCTCCGAATTTTTCCATTCGACTTCAAATTGTCACACTTCCTAAGCTTCTCCTTCCCCACCAAACTTTTCCTTCTCAGAAAATTTTTCCTACCCACAATTCTCCATCTCACCAAGCCTCTCTGATCTAAGTATCTCTCTCCCTCCCAATGTCTACCTCTACTCCACCTTCTTCAAGCCTACCAAACATCTTCCTATCCCAATTTTCTCAATTCCACAAATTCTGCCTGTCTCAAAATTTAGCCTCTCCCTAGTTATTATACAAGCCTGTTAAAATTCAGTTTTATATGCTAACCCATTTTTGAGATGGTATTTTGGAAAGTGAGAAGTAGATATGATCGGAAATCAAAGGCTTCAACAGCCAGGCACCTACTGAACTCTGAACACTCTGAAGATCAGTAAAATTCTGCCAGTTGTTTGCTTAGGCAACTCTCCCTGTGGTAACTCCCTCCATTCTTCTATTAACACAATATTGTACCCCACCTGATTTCTCTCATCCCCACATTGGCTTCCCTAAACCCTCCAACAACAAAACTTCTCTCTCTCAATTTTTCCCTCCCACCCCAAGTCTTCAATCTCCCCAAACTTATCCTTCTCCACCACTCTGTTCCCTCTCCCCACTTCATCCTTCCACAAAATTATCCATCTCCCCAAGCTTTTCCCTCCCCCAAAATTCTCGTGCTCCTCCAAATTCTCCCTCCCCACCAAACCTTTCCTCTCTCAAACCTCTCCCTCTCCCTTGTTATTCTACAAGTAATTGGACTTTCAATTCCATGGACACCTGTTGTTTACGAGGTATTTTGTCAAAAAAGAAGCAGAAAGAGCAGGAAAAGCAAGACCTCAGCAGGCATGATCCTAATAAACTCAGAATACTCTGAAGCTCTGTAGAATTCTGGCACTTCTTTTACCTTAAAAATTTTTAATATAATAATTGCCTCCATTCACTTCTGTATTCTCAGTTTTCCCAACTCCATTTCTCCTGCCATCATCTTCTCAATGTCTCTAAATATTCCAACCTCAAAAGTCCTCTCTTAAAATTGTTCCATTCCAATTCAAATTGTCACACTTCCCAAGCTTTTCCCTCCACCCTAAACTGTTCCGTCCCACAAAACGTTTCTTCCTCTCTAATATTCCATTTCGCCAAGCCTCTCCCTCTGCCCTAAAATTCACCCTACCTCCCAATGTCTACCTCTACTTCAACATCTTCATCCCTATCAACCATCTTCCTCTCCCAATTTGCTCCCTTCCCCAAATTCTCCTTGTCTCAACATTTAGCCTGTCCCTAGTCATTCTACAAGCCTCGCAAAATTCAGTTTTGTATACTTGCCCATTTTTGAGAAGGTATTTGGGAAAGTGAAAAGCAGATATGGTCGGAAATGCAATCCTTCATCAGCCATGCTCCTACAGAGCTCTAAACAGTCAGAAGCTCAGTGGCATTCTGCCAGCGGTTTCCTTTGCCCAGAGTTACTATAGTGACTCCTTCCACTGTTCTCTCTACAAAATATTCTACCACGCCTGCATTCTAACCCTCCGGAACATTCTCGTCCGCCAAACCCTCCCCCAATGAAAATCATTTCTCTCAATTTTTTATGCCCACCCCATATCATAATTTTCCCCAAAATTCCCCCTCTCAAACAAACTGTTCCCTCTCCCAACTTCCTCTTACACCAACATTATCCATCTCCCAATATTCTCCCTGCCAACTCATTTGTTCTGCTCCTCTTACTTCTCTCTCCCCACCAAACTTTTCTCTCTCTCAATGATCTCCCTCGTCTTGTTATTCTACATGTATCTGGACTGAAAATTCTATGCATTCCTACTATTTACAAGGTATTTGTTGATAATAGGATCGCAAATAGCAGGACATACATGACTTGAGCACACATGGTCCTGATGAACTCTGGATAGTGGAAAGCTCACTAGAATCGTCCCCATCCATTCTACTTGCCAATCATTAATAAATTAGTTCCCTCCACTCATTTCTGAACTCAGTATTCTCCTACACCATTTCTCCCGCCACCATCTTCTCACAGTCTCCAAATATTCCCACCTCAAAGCTTCTCCTTCCCAATTTTTCCATTCGACTTCAAATTGTCACACTTCCTAAGCTTCTCTTACCCCACCAAACTTTTCCTTCTCAGGAAATTTTTCCTACCCACAGTTCTCCATCTCCCCAAGCCTCTCTGCACGAAATTTCTCCCTCCCTCCCCATGTTTACCTCTACTCCACCTTCTTCATCCCTACCAACCATCTTCCTCTCCCAGTTTGCTCCATTCCACAAATTCTCCCTGTCTCAAAATTTAGCCTCTCCCTAGTTATTCTACAAGCCTCGCCAAATTCAGTTTTATGTGCTTACCCATTTTTGAGATGGTATTTGGGAAAGTGAGAAGCAGATATGTTCGGATATCAAAGGCTTCAAGCCAGGCTCCTACTGAACCGTGAACACTCTGAAGCTCAGTGGCATTCTGCCAGTTGTTTCATTTGCCAAAAGTTGTTATAGTAAGTCTCTCCACTGTTCTCTCTACACAATATTCTACCACGCCTGCATTCTAACCCTCCGGAACATTCTCTTTCGCCAAATCCTCCCCCAATGAAACTCCTCTCTCCCAATTATTCACTCCCATCCCAAATCTTCACTATCCCCAAACTTCTCCCTCTCCAGCAAACTGTTCCCTCTCCCAACATAGTCTTACACCAACATCATTCATCCCCCAATATTCTCCTTCCCCCCTAATTTGTTCTGCTCCTCTTACTTCTCTCTTCCCACCAAACCTTTTGCTCTCTCAATGATCTCCCTCTTCTTGCTATTCTACCTCTAACTGGACCTAAAATTCTATGCATACCTACTGTGTAGAAGGTATTTTTTCACAATACAATTGAAAATAGCAGGAAATACATGACTTCCGCAGGCATGGTCCTAATGAACTCTGAATAGTCTAAAGCTCACTAGTATCTTGCCCGTGTATTATGCTTGCCAATATTTAGTGTAGTTACCACGATTCTTTTATGAACTCAGTATTCTCCTACACCGTTTCTCCTGCCACCACCTTCTCACAGTCTCCAAATATTCCCACCTCAAAACTTCTGTCTCCCAATGTTTCCATTCTACTTCAAATTGTCACATTTCCTAAGCTTCTCCCTCCTCACCAAACTTTTCCTTCTAAGACAATTTTTCCTCCCCACAATTCTCCATTTCCCCAAGCTTCTCTGCACCAAACATCTCCTTCGCTCCCAATTTCTACCTCTACTCCACCTTTTTCATCCGCACCAACCATCTTCCTCTCTCAATTCGCTGCTTCCACAAATTCTCCCTGTGTCTAAATTTAACCTCTCGCTACTTATTCTACAAGCCTCGCCAAATTCGGTTTTATATGCTTACGCATTTTTGAGAGCGTATTTGGAAAAGTGAGAAGCAGATATGGTCGGATATCAAAGTCTTCAACAGCCGGGCTCCAACTGAGCCCTGAACACTCTGAAGCTCAGTGCCATTCTGCCAGTTGTTTCCTTTGCCAACAATTACTATGCTAACTTTCTCCATTGTTCTCTCTGCACAATATTGTAGCACACCTCCTTTCTAAACCTCCGCAACATTCTCTTCCACCAAACCCTCCCCCAGTGAAACTCCTCTCTCTCAATTTTTCGCTCCCGCCCAATATCTTCATTCTCCCCAAAATTTTCCCTCTCCAGCAAACTGCTCCCTCTCCCCAATTAGACTTACACCTATTGTGTAGAAGGTATTTTTTCAGAATAGTATTGCAAATAGCAGGAAAGACATGACTTGAGCAGACATGGTCTTAATGAACTCTGAAGAGTCGAAAGATCACTAGAATCTTGCCCGTCCATTTTACCTGCCAATAATTAGTATAGTAGTTCCATTCATTCATTTCTGAACTCAATATTCTCCTACACCATTTCTCCTGCCACCATCTTCTCACAGTCTCCAAATATTCCCACCTCAAAGATTCTCCCTCCCAATTTTTCCATTCTGCTTCAAATTGTCACACTTCCTAAGCTTTTCCCTCCCCACCAAACATTTTCATCTCAGAAAATTATTCCTCCCCACAATTCTACATCTCCCCAAGTCTCTCTGCACGAAATTTCTCCCTCCCTCTCAAGGCCTACCTCTACTCCACCTTCTTCATCCCTACCAACCATCTTCCTCTCCCAATTTGCTCCCTTCCAAAAATTCCCCCCGTCTCAAAATTTATTCTCTCCCTAGTTATTCTACAAGCCTCGAAAAATTCAGTTTTATATGTTTACCCATTTTTGAGATTGTTTTTCGGAAAGTAAGAAGCAGACATGATTGGAAATCAAAGGCTTCAACAGCCAGGCCCCTACTGAGCTCTGAACATTCTGAAGCTCAGTAAAATTCTGCTACTACTTTTACCATTGCAATTGTTAATGTACTAATTGCCTCCCTTCATTTCTGTACCCAGTGTTCTCCCACCCCCATTCTTCCTGACACCATCTTCTCACTGTCAACAAATATTCCACCCTCAAATTTTCTCCCTTCCAATTTTTCCATTCCGATCCAAATTGTCACGGTTCCTAAGCATCTCCCTCCCCACTAAATTGTTCCCTCCCACAAAACGTTTCTCCCCCTCTAATTTTCCATCTCCCCAAGCCTCTCCTTCTGCCCTAAAATTCACCCTCTCTCTGACGATCTAACTCTACTTCACCTTCTTCATCCCTATCAATGATCTTCCTCTCCCAATGTGCTCCCTCCCCCAAATTCTCCCTGTCTCAAAATTTAGCCTCTCCCTAGTCACTCTATAAGCCTTGCAAAATTCAGTTTTATATACTTACCCATTTTTGAGAAGGTCTTTGGGAAAGTGAGAAGCAAATAGTCGGAAATCAAAGTCTTCAACAGCCAGGCTTCTATTGAGCTCTGAACACTCTGAAGCTCAGAGGCATACTGCCATTTGTTTGCTTTGCCAACACTCCCTATAGTAACTCCCTCCATTCTTATATCTACACAATATTCTACCCCACCTGATTTCTCCAATCCCAACATTTTCTTCCCCAAACCCTCCCACAACTAAACTTCTCTCTCTCTATTTTTCCCTTCCATCCCAAGTCTTCACTCTCTCCAAACTTCTCCTCCTCCTCCAAACTGTTCCCTCTCCTCACTTCTTCCTTCCACAAAATTATCCATCTCCCCAAGCTTTTCCCTCCTCCATAATTCTCGTGCAACTCTAATTTCTCCCTCCCCACCAAACATTTCCCCCTGTCAATCCACACCCTATCCCTTGTTATTCTTACCTGTCATCATCTGATAACCAATTATGCATTTTGTAGCAACATGTTATGATGTTTTATATTTTATCTACCATATTTTGATGTCCTCCTATTTATTTTCTTTCATCTTGTAGTGTCGTTTTATTTATAAGCTGACATCTTTTCATCACATTTTCCTTATGACTTAGTTCAGTACGAAAACCTTGTTTTATTACCTACCAACATCTGATGTCATATTTTCTATTTTCTAGCATTATGTGATGATCTTTTATTTAATATCCACCACATTGTAATGTAATTTCATTTATTAACTTGCATCATCCTATGTCCTGTGATTTGTCTGGCAACCTGTGATATCCTTTAGTTGTTTATGTGGCATTCTATCAATTTATTTATGCCCTATGTTAGTCTGATGTCTTTATTTATTACCGGCCCTCATCTGATATCAGGTTGTGTACTGTCTAGCATCATATTATGATGTTTTATTTATTATGTACCACATGTGGATGTCCTTTTATTCGTTACCTGTCATCTTCTTATGTCCTTTCATTTGTTACCTGAAATCATTTAATGGCATTTTGTTTATGTCCTAGCTCAGCATGATATCCTTTTTTTATTACCTGCCATCATCTGATGTCAAATGTTCTATTTTCTAGCATCACGTGATGATCTTTAATTTCTTATCTATCATAGAGTTATGTCCGTTCATTTATTTCCTTTCATCATGTTAGGTCCTTTTATTTAATGTATACCATCCTGTGATGTCCTTTAATTTATTACCTGGCATTAGGTAATATCATTTCATTTATGCACTAGTTCAGTCTGGTGTTTTTTTTTTACCTGCCCTCATCTGATATCTAGTTCTCTATTGCCTAGCACCATTATGTGAGGTTTTATTTATTATCTACCATATTTTGAAGTCCTTTTATTTATTACCTTTCATACTGTAATGTCCTTTTCCTTATTACCTGGCATCATTTAATAGCATTTTGCTTATGGCTTAGCTCTGTATGATATCCTCTTTTTATTACCTGCCATCATCTGATGTCAAATTTTCTATTTTCTATTTTCTACTCACTCTCATGTCTTTTAAATTACCTGGTGTCATCTGATGTCAAATTATCTATTCCCTAGCATGATGTTCAGGTGTTTTATTTATTATCTACCATATTTTGATGTCCTATAATTTATTAACTTTAATCATGTAATGTCCTTTTACTTAGTACCTGACTTAATTTAATGGCATTTTGTTTATAGCCTAGTTCAGTACGATGTCCTTTTTTAATTACCTGCCATCGTCAGTTGTCAAATTGTCTATTTTCTAGCATTACGTGATGATCTCTTATATTTTACCTACCATGTTGTGATGTTCTTTCTTTAATTAACTTTCATCCTGTTTTGTCCTTGTATTTAATGTCTGGCAAGCTGTGATGTCTTTTAGTTGATTATCTGGCAACATGTAATGTCATTTTATTTATGCCCTAGATCAGTCTGATGTCTTTTTTTATTACCTGCCCTCATCTGATGTCAAATTTTCTATTTTTAGGATCATGTGATGATCTTCAATTTATTATCTATCATATATTTAAGTTCTTTCATTTATTACCTTTCCTCCTGTTATGTCCTTATATTTAATATCTGGCAACCAATGATGTCCCTTAAATTATTACTTGGAATTAGGTAATGTCACTGCATTTATTCCCCGCTCAGTCTGATGTTTCTTTTTTATTACCTGCTATCGTCTGATAGACTCTTTTGTATTTTCTAGTACCATATTATGATGTTTCATATATCATCTACCATATTTTGATGCCCTTTAATTTTATACCTTTCATCCTGTATTGTCCTTTTATTTATTA
Source organism: Potorous gilbertii (assembly GCA_028658325.1). Taxonomy (NCBI): domain Eukaryota; kingdom Metazoa; phylum Chordata; class Mammalia; order Diprotodontia; family Potoroidae; genus Potorous; species Potorous gilbertii. The sequence continues at coordinate 49,450,113 of CM053775.1, forward strand.
CCTGACATCATTTTATGGCATTGTCTTTATGGCCTAGATCAGTATGATATCCTTTTTTATTACCTGCCACCAACTAATGTCAAATTTTTTATCTTCTAGCATTAAGCGATGATCACTTATTTATTATCTACCATATTGTGATGTCCTTTCTTTAATAACTTGCATCCTGTTTGGTCCTTGTATTTAATGTCTGGCAACCTGTGATGTCCTTTAATTGATTATCTGGCATCATGTAATGTCATTTTATTTATGCCCTAGGTAAGTCCGATGTTTTCTTTATTACCTACCCTCATCTGATATCTAGTTGTGTATTGTCTAGCACCATGTTATGTTGCTTTATTTATTATCTACCATATTTGCATGCCCTGTAATTTACTACCTTTCATCCTGTCATGTCCTTTTATTTATTATCTCACATCCTTCAATGGCATTTTGTTTATGGCCTTGCTCTGTATGATATCCGTTTTTATTTACTGCCATCATCTGATGTCAAATTTTCTATTTTCTACATTATGTGATGATCTTTTACTTATTATCTACCATACTGTGATGTTTTGTGGCTTATTAACTTTCATCCTGTTTTGTACTTGTATTTAATGTCTGGCAACCTGTGGTGTCCTTTAATTGATTGTCTGGCATCATATAATGTCATTTTATTTATGCCCTAGGTCAGTCTGATATCTTTTTTTATTACCTGCCCTGATCTGATGTCTAATTGTGTATTGTCTAGCACCATGTTATGATGTTTTATATATTATCAACCATATTTGGATATCTTTTTATTTATTACCATGCATCCTGTAATATCATTTTATTTTTTACATCACATCATTTAATGGCATTTTGTTTATGACCTAGCTCATTATGACATCCTTTTTTTATTTCCTGCCATCAACTGATGTCAAATTTTCAATTTTCTAGCATTATATGATGATATTTTATTTAATATCTACTGTATTGTGGAGTCCTTTTATTTATTAAGCTGCATCCTGTAATGTCCTATTACTTACTGTCTGCGAATCTCTAAAAGTCTTTTATGTATAACATGCCATCATGTAATGTCATTTAATTTATTTCCTACACAACTCTTAGGTCTTTCTCTATTACCTGACATCACTTGATATCCAATTATCTATCTTCTACCATCATGTTATGTTGTTTTATTTATTATCTACTGTATTGAGATGTCTTTTCATGTATATCCCACCATCCTGGTACGTTCTTTTATTTATTGTCTGGCAACCTGTGATGCCCTTGAATTTATTACCTTTAATCACATAATGACATTATATTTATTCCCAGTTCAGTCTGATATACTTTTTTATTACCTGGCATTATGTGATGTCCAATTATCTATTCTCTACCATCAGGTTATGTTGATTTATCTATTATCTACCATACTGTGCTACTTTTTCATTTATTTCCCAACATCATTTTATTTCCTTTTCTTTATTGTCTGGCAGTCTGTAAAGTCCTTTTTTAATATATTTCATCAAGTAATGTAATTCCATTTATAATCTTACTCTCTCTCATGTCTTTCTAATTAACTGCCATCACCTGTCCTTTTATTTATTACTTTCCATCCTGTAATGTCCTTTTATTTATTACCTGACATCATTTAATGGCATTTTGTTTATGGCTTAGCTCCGTATGAGATCATTATTTTACTACCGGCCATCATCTGATGTCAAATTTTCTATTTCCTAGTATCATGTGATGATCTTTAATTTATTATCTATCATATACTTATGTCCTATCATTTATTGCCTTTCATCCTGTTATGTCCTTGTATTTAATGTCTGGCAACCTGTGAAGTCCTTTAAATTATTACCTGGATTTAGGTAATGTCATTGCATTTATTCCCTGCTCAGTCTGATGTATTTTTTTATTACCTGCCATCGTCTGATAGCCAATTATGTATTTTCTAGTATCATGTTATGATGTTTTATATATAATCTACCATATTTTAATGTCCTTTTATTTATTACCTCACATCATTTAATAGCATTTTGTTTATGGCCTAGCTCAGTATGATATCCTTTTTTTATTACCTGCCATCATCTGTTGTCAAATTTTCTATTTGCTAGCATTATGTGATTATCTTTTATTTACTATTTACCATATCGTGATGTTTTTTAGATTATTAACTTGCATCCTGTTTTGTCCTTGTATTAAATGCCTGGGAAACTGTGAGGTCCTTTGATTGATTATCTGGCATCATGTAATGTCATTTTATTTATGCCTTAGGTCAGTCTGATGTCTTTTTTTATTACCTGCCCTCATGTGATATCTAGTTTTGTATTTTCTCCCACCATGTTATGATGTTTCATTTATTATCTACCATATTTTGACGTCCTTTTATTTATTACCTTTTCTCCTGTAATATCCTTTTGTTTATTACCTCACATCATTTAATGGCATTTTGTTTATGGCCTAGGTCAGTATGATATTTATTTCCTGCTATCATCTGACGTCAAACTTTCTCTTTTCTAGCATTATGTGATGATATTTTATTTAAAATCTACCATATTGCGGAGTCCTTTTATTTATTAAGTTGCCTCCTGTAATGTCCTGTTACTTACTCTCTGAGAATCTTTAAAGTCCTTTTATTCATTACATGCCATCATGAAATGCCATTTAATTTATTGCCTACATAAATCTCATGTTTTTTTTTATTACCTGGCATCATCTGTTATCCAATAATCTATTGTCTACCATCATGTTAGGTTGTTTTATTTATTATCTATGATGTTGAGATGTCTTTCGTGTATATCCCAGCATCCTGTTATGTCCTATTATTTATTGTCTGGTAACATGTCATGTCCTTGAATTTATTACCTGGAATCATATAATGTCATTATATTTATTCCCAATTCAGTCTGATATCCTTTTTTATTACCTCGCATTATGCGATGTCCAATTACCTATTGTCTACCATCATGTTATGTTGATTTAGCTATTATCTACCATATTGTGATATTTTTTCATTTATTTCCCAACATCATTTTATGTCCTTTTCGTGATTGTCTGGCAGTCTGTAAAGTTCTTTATCAAGTTATATTCCGTCATGTAATGTTATTTTACTTTTTATCTTACTCTCTCTCATGTCTTTTTAATTATCTGGTATCATCTGATGTTAAATTATCTATTCCCTAGCATGATGTTCGGGCGTTGTATTTATTACTTACCAAATTGAGATGTCCTTTCATTTATTTACTTGCATCGCATCGTGTTATATCCTTTTATTTAATGTCCGGCAACCTGTGATTTCCTTTTATTTATAACCTGGCATTAGGTAATATCATTTCATTTATGGCCTAGGTCAGTCTAATATCTTTTCTTATTACCTAGCATCTCTTGATGTCAAATCACCTATTTTCTAGCATCATGTGATGATCTTTTGTTTATTATCAAATATCCTGTGATGTTCTTTTATTTTAAACCAGCATCCTGTTAGGTCCTTTCTTTTATGGTCAGCCCACCTGTGATATCCATTAATTTATTACCTGGCAGCATGTAATATCATTTTACTTACGGCCTACCTCAGTCTCATATCTTTTCTTTTTACCTGCCAACATCTGATGTCAAATTATCTATTGTCTAGCACCATGTAATGATCTTTTATATATTCCACCACATTGTGATAACCTCATACTTATTAATTTGCATCGTTTTATGTCATTTTATTTATTGTTTGACAAACTATGATGTCCCTTAATTTATTACCTGGCATCATGTAATTCCATTTTATTTATTGCCTATCCCTCTGCTATGTCTTTTTTTATGACCTGGCATCATCTGATGTCCCTTTTTCTGTTGTCTACCATCAAGGGATATTTTTTTTTTGTTTATATTCTAACAACCAGTGATGCCCTTTCATTTATTGCACAGCATCCTGTTATGACCAATTATTAATCATCTTCCAAGATGTGTTGTCCTTTCATTTATTACCTGGCATCATGTAATGTCATTTTCTTTGTGAACCAGATTAGTCTGATGTCTTGTCTTATTATCTGGCATCATCTGATGTTCAATTATCTGTTGTGAAGCATCATGTGATGATCTTTTCTTTATCATCTACTAACCTGTGATGTCCTTTTATTTTTACCAAGCATCCTCTTATGTCCTTTTATTTCTGGTCTGCCAACCTGTAGTGTCTTTTAATTTATTACCTGCCAACATGTAATGTCATATAATGATTCCCAACCCTTATGATATATTCTTTTTAGCTGACACTGTCTGATGGCCAATTAATTTTTGTCTACAATCATGTGATGATCTTTCATTAATAATCCACCCTATAGTGTTGTCCTTTCATGTCTTAACTTATATCCTGTTATGTCCTTGTATTTAATGTCTGGCAACCTGTGAAGATCTTTAATTTATTACCTGGCATAATGTAATGTCATTTTCTTTATGGCCTAGCTCAGTCTGATATCTTGTCTTGTTATCTGGCATCAACTACTGTCCAATTATCTATTGGCTAGCATCATGTGATGATCTTCAATTTATATGTAATATCTTGTGAGGTTCTTTTATTTTAGCCCAGGATCATGGTATGTCCTTTTACTTATTTTCTGGCATCCTATTACGTCCTATAATTTATCACCTGGCATCATTTAATGTCATTTTCTTTATGGCCCAGCTCAGTCTCATGTCTTTTCTTATTATCTGGCATCATCTGATGTTCAAATATCGATTGTCCAGCATCATGTGATGATCTTCAATTTATTATCTTATATCCTGTGGGGATCTTTTATTTTAATCCAGCATCCTGGAATGTCCTTCCACTTATTGTCTTGCATCCTGTGGTGTCCTTTACTTTATTACCTGGCATCATGTATTGTCATTTTATATAGTCCCATCAGTATGATACCTTCTGTTTTACCTGGAATGATCTAATGTCCAAATATCTATTGTCTAGCACCCTGTAATGATCTTTTTTTTATTATCTAATAACCTGTGATGTCCTTTTACTTTTGCCAAGCATCCTTTTATGTTCTTTTATTTATGTTCTGGCAAACTGTGGTGTCTTTTATTTTATTACCTCATATCATGTAATGTAATTTTATTATTCCCAATCAGTATGATGTCCTTTTTTTAACTGGCATTATCTGATGTCCATTATTTGTTGTCTAGATTACTATGCCGGTCTTTTGTTACTCATCTACTATATTGTGTTGTCCTTCCATTTCTTACCTTACCTCCTGTTATGTCCTTGTATTTAATGTCTGGCAACCTGGAATGTCCTTTAATTGATTATCTGGCATCATGTAATGTCATTTTATTTATGCCCTAAGTCAGTCTGATGTCTTTTTTTTCCTGCCCTCATCTGATATCTAGTTCTGTATTGTCTACCACCATGTTATGATGTTCTATTTATTATCTACCCTATTTTGATGTCCTTTTATTTATTACCTTTCATCTTGTAATGTCCCTTTGTTTATTATCTGACTTCATTTAATGACATTTTGTTTATGGCCTAGCTCACTATGGTATCCTTTTTTTATTACCTACCATCATTTGTTGTCAAATGTTCTATTTCCTTGCATCATGTGATGATCTTTAATTTATTATCTATCATATAGTTATGTCCTTTCGTTTATTACCTTTCACCCTGTTATGTCCTTGTATTTAATGCCTCTCAACCTGTGATGTCCTTTAATTTAATACCTGGCATTAGCTAATGACAGTTCATTTATTCCTCGCTCCATTTGATGTCTTCTTTTTTACCTGCTCTCGTCAGATATCTTGTTGTATATGGCCTAGCACCATTTTATGATGGTTTATTTATTATCTACCATATTTTGATATTCTTTTATTTATTACCTTTCATCCTGTAATGTCCTTTTGCCTATTACCTGACACCATTTAATGGCATTTTGTTTATGGCTTAGATATGTATGATATCCTTTTTTTACTACCTGCCATCATTTGATGTCAAATTTTCTATTTTCAACCATCATGTAATGATCTTTAATTTATTATCTATCATATAGTTATGTTCTTTCATTTATGACTTTTCATTCAGTTATGTCCTTGTATTTAATGTCTGGCAACATGTGATATCCTTTAATTTATTACCAGGCATTGGGTAATATAATTTCTTTTATTCCCAGCTCAGTCTGATGTCTTTTTTTATTACCTCCCATCATCTGAAAGCCAATTATGTATTGCCTAGCATCATGTTATGATGTTTTATATATTATCTACTATATTTGGTGCCCTTTTATTTATTACATTTCATCCTTTAATGTGCTTTTTATATTACCTGAAATAATTTCTGGCATTTTGTCTATGGCCTAGGTCAGTATGATATGCTTTTTTTATTACCTGCCATCATCTGATGTCAGATTTTCTATTTTCTATCATTTTGTGATTATATTTCATTTGTTATCTACCATATTGTGATGTCCTTGCGTTCATTAACTTGCATCCTGTTTTCTCCTTGTATTTAATGTCTGGTAACCTATGATGTCCTGTATTTGATTATCAGGAAACATGTAATGTCATTTAATTTATTCCCAGTTCAGTTTGATATCCTTTTGGATTACCTGGCCTTATGTGATGTCCAACTATCTATTATCTACCAACATATTATGTTGTTTTTATATTATCTCCCATGTTGTGACATCCTTTCATTTACTTCCCAACATTATGTTATGTCCTGTTATTTATTGTCTGGCAATCTGTGAAGTCTTAAATTTATTATATGCAGTCATGTAATCTTATTTCATTTATTATATCCCACTGTCTCATGTATTTTTAAATTTCCCGTATCATCTGGTGTCAAAATATCTATTGCCTAGCACGTTGTTCAGGTTGTTTATTTATTATCTACCCTTTCTTGAGGTCCTTTCATTTATTAACTTGCATCCTGTTATGTCCTTGTATATAATGTCTAGGAAACTTTGATGTCCTTTATTTGATTATCTGGCATCACGAAATGTCATTCTATTTATGCCCTAGGTCAGTCTGATGTCTTTTTTTATTACCTGCCATCATCTTATATCCAATTATGGATTGTCTAGTATCATATTATGATGTTTTATATATTATCTATCATATTTTGGTGTCCATTTATTTATTAACTTTAATTCTGTAATGCCCTTTTGTTTCTTATCTGACATCATTTAATGGCTATTTGTTTATGGCCTAGCTCAGTATGGTATCCTTTTTTTATTACCTGACATTATCTGATGCCAAATTTTCTATTTTCTAGCGTTATGTGATAATCTTTTATTTATTATCTACCATATTGTGGTTTCCATTCCTTTATTACCTTCCATCCTTTTATGTCCTTGTATTTAATGTCAGGCAACTTGTAATGTCCTTTAATTTGTTTCGTGCCATTAGTTAATGTTATTTCATTCATTCCCCGCTCAGTCTGATGTCTTTATTTATTACCTACCATCTTCTGATAGTCAATTATGTATTGTCTAGCATCATGTTATGACGTTTTATTTATCTACCATATTTTGATGTCCTTTCATTTATCACCTTTCATCCTGTAATGTCCTTTTATTTAGTTACCTGTCATCATTTAATGGCATTTTGTTTATGGTCTAACTCAGCATGATATCCCTTTCTTATTACTTACCATCATCTGATGTCAAATTTTCTATTTTCTAGCATTATGGGATGATATTTTATTTCTTATCTACCATATTGTGATGTCCTTTCGTTTATTAACTTGCATCCTGTTTTGTCCTTGTATTTAGTGTCTTTCAACATGTGTTGTCTTTTAATGGATTAGCTGGCATTATGTAATGTCATTTTATTTATACCCTTAGTCATTCTGATGACTTTGTATTACCTGCCATCATCTGATAACCAATTGTGGATTTACTAGCATCGTGTCATGATGTTTTATATATTATCTAACATATTTTGATATCCTTTTATTTATTATCTTTCATCCTGTAGTTTTCTTTTATTTATTACCTGATATCATTTAATGCTATTTTGTTTATGGCCTAGATCAGTATGATATCCTTTTTCTATTTCTTGCCATCATCTGATGTCAAATTTTCTACTTTCTAGCATTATGTGATCATCTTTTATTTAATATTTTCCATATTGTGATGTCCTTTACTTTATTAACTTGCATCCTGTTTTGTCGCTGTATTTACTGTCTGGCAAACTATGATATCCTTTATTTGGTTATCTGGCATCATGTAATGTCATTTTATTTATGCCCTAGGTCAGTCTGATGTCTTTTTTTATTACCTGCCTTCATCTGATATATACTTGTGTACTGTCTAGCACCATTTTATGATGCTTTATTTATCATCTACCATAACTTGATCTCCTTTTATTTATTATCTTTCATCCTGTAATGTCGTATTATTTGTTACCTGACATCATTTAATGGAATTTTCTTTATGGCCTGTGACAGTATAATAAACTTTTATTATTACCTGCCATCATCTGATGTCATATTTTCTATTTTCTAGCATTTTGTCATGATCTTTTATTTAATATCTACCATGTTCTTATGTCATTACATTTCTTACTTGTATCCTGTTATATCATTTTATTTATGGTCCAGCACACTGTGGAGTGTCTTATTATATAATTGGCACCATGTAATATCATTTTATTTATTCCCAAGCAGTATGTAATCTTCTCTTTTACCTGGCATTCTCTGATGTCCAATTATTTGTTGTCTAGGATCATGTGATGATCTTTTATTAATCATCTGCCTTATTGTGTTGTCCATTAATTTCGCAACTTACGTCCTGTAATGTCCTTGTATTTAATGTCTGGCAAACTGTGATGTCCATTAATTTATTACCTGGCATAAGGTAATGTCCTTTTCGTAAGGCCTAGCTCAGTCTGATGTCTTTTCTTATTATCTGGCATCATCTGATGTTCAAATATCTATTGTCTAGCATCATGTGATGATCTTCAATTTATTTTGTTGTATCCTGTAAGGTTTTTTATTTTAATCCAGCATCCTAGAATATCATTTCACTTATCGTCTTGCATCCTGTGGTGTCCATTACTTTACTACCTGGCAACATGTAATGTCATTTCGTATGTTCCCATCCATATGATGTTTTCTTTTTTACATTGAATCATTTAATGTCCAAGTATCTATTGTCTAGAATCACAGGATGATCTTTTCTTTATGATCTATTAACCTGTGATGTCATTTTATTTTGACCAAGCATCCCCTTATGTCCTTTTATTTATCACCTGGCAACCTGTGGAGTCTTTTAATTTAATACCTGGCATCATGAAATGTCATTTTATTATTCCCAGTCAATATGATACCTTTTTATACCTGGCATTATCTGATGTCCAATTATTTGATATTTAGATTCCTGTGGTTATCTTTTATTATTCATCTGCCATATTGTATTGTCCTTTCTTTTCTTACCTTACGTCTTGTTATTTACTTCTATTTAATGTCTCGCAACCTCTGATGTTCTTTAATTTTTTTCCTGGCATCATGTAATGTCCTTTTCTTTATGGCCTACCGCACTCTGATGCCTTGTCTTATTATCTGGCATCATCTGATGTCCAAATATCTATTGTCTAGCGTCATGGGATGATGTTCAACTTTTGATGTTATAAACTGTGAGGTTCTTTTATTGTAATCCAGCATCCTGGTAATTCCTTTCACTTGTTCTCTGGCATCTTGTGGTGTCCTTTACTTTATTACGAGACATCATGCAATGTCATTTTCTTTATTCCCAATCCTTTTGATGTCTTCTATTTTACTTGGGATCATCTAATATCCAATTATCTATAGTCTAGCATCATGTGATGATCTTTTCTTTCTTATCTAACACTCTGTGATGTCCTTTTATTTTTACCAAGAATCCTCTTATGTCGTTTTATTTATGGTCTGGCACGCTGTGGAGTCTTTTATTTTTTTACCTGGCACCAGGTAATATCATTTTATTTGTGCCCTGTCAGTCTGTTGCCTTTTTTTTGCATGGCATTATCTGATGTCCAATTATTTGTTGTCTAGAATCATGTGATGATCTTTTATTAAACATCTACCTTAATGTGTTGTCCTTTCATTTCTTACCTTACAACTTGTTATGTCCTTGTATTTAATGCCTGGCAACCTGTGATGTTCTTTAATTTTTTGCCTGGCATCAAGTAATGTCATTTTCTTTACGGCCTATCTCAGTCTGATGCCTTTTCTTATTATCTGGCATCAACTGATGTCCAAATATCTGTTGTCTAGCATCATGGGATGGTCTTCAATTTATTATCTAATATCTATGGGGTTTTCTTATTTTTACCCAGCATCATGGTATCTCCGTTTACTTATTTTCTGGCATCCTATGTTGTCCTTTAATTTATTACCTGGCATCACTTATTGTGAATTTCTTTATGGCCCAGCTCAGTCTGATGTTTTCTTTTATGGTCTGGCATCATCTAATGTTCAATTATCTGTTGTCTAACACCATGTAATGATCTTTTCTTTATTATCTAATATCCTGTTATGACATTTTATTTTTATCTACGACCCTGTTAGGTGCTTTCATTTATTGTCAGGCAACCTGTGATGTCCTGTATTTTATTTCCTGGCAGCATGTAATATCATTTTATTTAAGGACTACCTCTGTCTCATATCTTTTCTTTTTTCCTGCCAACATCTGATTTCAAATTATCTATTGTCTAGCATCATATAATGATCTTTTATATATTAACTAACACATTGTGATATCCTCATACTTATTACCTCGCATCCTTTTATATCCATTTATTTATTGTTTGGCAAACTATGATGTCCTTTAATTTGTTACCTGGTATCATGTAATTGCATTTTGTTTATTGCCTATCCCTCCCTTATGTCCTGTTTTATGACTTGCCATCATCTGATGTCCCTTTTCCTATTGTTTAGCATCAAGGGATTTTTTTTTTATTTATTTTCTGAGAACCAGGGCTGTCCTTTCATTTATTACACAGCATCCGGTTATGACCATTTATTTATCTTCTGTCAAGATGTGATGTCCTTTCATTTATTACCTGGCATCATGTAATATCATTTTCTTTATGTTCTAGCTCAATCTGATGGCTTGTCTTATTATCTGCCATCATCTGATGTTCAATTATCTATTGTCTAGCATCATGTGATGATCTTTTCTTTATCATCTAATATCCTGTGATTTCCTTTATTTTACCAAGCATCCTCTTAGGTCCTTTTATTTATGGTATGGCAACCTGTGTTGTCTTTTAATTTATTACGTGCCAACATGTAATGTCATATAATGATTCGCAATCCTTATGATACCATTTTTTAGCTGACATTACCTGATGGCCAATTATATTTTGTCGAGAATCATGTGATGATCTTTTATTAATAATCTACCATAAAATGTTGTCCATTCATATCATAACTTACATCCTGTTATGTCCTTGTATTTCAAGTCTGGCAACCTGTGAAGCCGTTTAATTTATTAGCTGGCATAATGTAATATCATTTTCTGTATGGCCTAACTCAGTCTAATATCTTGTATAATTATCTGGCGTCAATTGACGTCCACTTATCTATTGTCTAGCATCATGTGATGCTCTTCAATTTTTTATATAACATCATGTGAGGTTCGGTTATTTTGGCCCAGCATCATGGCATGTCTTTTCACTTATGGTCTTTCACCCTGTGGTGTTCTTTACTTTATTACCTGGCATCATGGAATATGATTTTATTTATTCCCTATCACTATGTTGGCTTCTCTTTTACCTGGCATTATCTGATGTCCAATTATTTGTTGTCTAGAATCATGTGATGATCGTTTATTAATCATCTACCATAAAATGTTGTCCATTCATTTCTTAACTTACATCCTGTTATGTCCTTGTATTTAATGTCTGGCAACCTGTGATGCCCTTTACTTTAATACCTGGCATTAGGGAATGTCATTTGCTTTATGGCATAGCTCAGTCTGATGTCTTTTTTTTATTATCTGGAAACATTTTATGTTCAACAGTCTATGGTGTAGCCTCATGGAATGATCTTCAATTTATTATCTAATATCCTGTGAGGTTCTTTTATTTTAATCCAGCATCCTGGAATGGCTGTTCACTTATTGTCTTGCATCCTGTTGCGTCCTTTACTTTATTGCCTGGCATCATCTAATGTCATTTTATATATTCCCATCCGTATGATGTCTTCTGTTTTACCTGGAATCATCTAATGTCCAAATATCTATGGTCCAGCACCCTGTAATGACTTGTTCTTTACTATCTAATAACCTGTGATTTCCTTTTATTTTCACCAAGCATCCTCTTATGACCTTGTATTTATGGTCTGGCAACCTGTGGTGTCTTTTAATTTATTGCCTGTCACCATGTAATGTCATTTTGTTTATGTCCTAGCTCAGTCTGATGCCTTGTCTTATTATCTGGCATCATCTGATGTCCAAATATCTCTTGTCTAGCATCATGGGATGATCTTCAACTTTTGATCTTATAAACTGTGAGGTTTTTTATTTTAATCCAGCACACTGGTATTTCCTTTCACTTATTCTCTGGCATCCTGTGGTGTCCTTCACTTTATTACCAGACATCATGTAATGTCATTTTATATATTCCCAATCAGTACGATGTCTTTTTTTTAACTGGCATTATCTGATGTCGAATTATTTCTTGTCTAGGATCATGTGATGATCTTTTATTAATCATATACCAAATTCAGATGTCCTTTCATTTCTTACCTTACATCCTATAATGTCCTTGTATTCAATGCCTTGCCAGCTGTGATGACTTGAATTTATAACCTGGCATCATGTAATGTCATGGGCTTTATGGCCTAACTCACTCCGATGTCCTTTCTTATTACCTGACATCACCTGAAGTCCAGTTGTCTATTCTCGACGGTCCAGTGATGATCTTTTCTCTATTATCTAATATCCAGTGATGTCCTTTCATTTTTATCAAGCATCCTGTTATGTCATTGTATTTATTATCTGACAACCTGTGATGTCATTTAAATTATTCCCTGGCATCATGTATTATCATTTTATTCATTTACAGCTCAGTGTGATGTCTTTTCTTATCATCTGGCATCATCTGATGTCCAATTATCTATTGTCTAGCATCATGAGATGATCTCCACTTTATTATCTAATACCCTGTGTGGTTCTTTTATTTTTACCCAGCATCATCGTATGTCCCTTTACTTATTTTCTGGCATGCTATGGTGTCTTTTAATTTATGACCTGGCATCATTTAATGTCATTTTCATTATGGCCCTTCTCAGTCTGATGTCTCTTCGTATTTTCTGCCATCATCTGATGTTCAATTATCCCTTATCTAGCATCATGTGATGACCGTTTCTTTGTTAATTAATATCCTGTGCATGTCCTTTTATTTTTACCAAGCATCCTCTTACATCCTTCTATCTATGGTCTGGCAACCTGTGGTGCCTCTTAATTTAATACCTGGCATCATGTAATGTCATTTTATTTATTCGCAATCAGTATGATGTGTTTTTTAAACTGGCATTATCTGATGTCCAATTATTTGTTGTCTAGAATCATGTGAGGATCTATAATTAATCATCTAAGAAATTGAGATGTCCTTTCATTTCTTACCTTACATCCTGTTATGTCCTTGTATTCAATGCCTTGCCAGCTGTGATGACTTGAATTTATAACCTGGCATCATGTAACGTCATGGGCTTTATGGCCTAACTCACTCTGATGTCCTTTCTTATTGCCTGACATCACCTTAAGTCTAGTTGTGTATTCTCGAAGATCAAGTAACAATCTTTTCTCTATTATCTAATATCCTGTGATTTTCTTACATTTTTATCAAGTATCGTGTTATTTCATTGTATTTACTATCTGACAACCTGTGATGTCATTTATATTATTACCTGGCATCATGTAATATCATTTTATTTATTCGCTGCTCAGTCTGATGCATTTTCTTTATATCTAGCGTCACCTGATGTCCAATTTCCTATTTTCTAGCCCCATGTGATGATCTTTTGTTTATTATCTAATACCCTGTTATGTTCTTTTCTTTTAACCAAGCATCCTGTTAGGTCCTTTTATTTATTGTTGGTCAATGTGTGATGTCCCTTCGTTTATTACCTGGCATCATATAATATCATGTTATTTAGGGCCTAGCTTAGTCTGATAATTTTTTTTTTACCTGTGAACATTTGATGTCAAATTATCTATTGTCTAGAATCATGTGATGATCTTTTTTATTTTATCTACTACATTGTGACGTCCTTATACACATTAACTAGCATCATTTCATGTCCTTTTATTTACTGTTTGGGAAATTATGATGTGCTTTAATTTATTACCTGGCATCATGTAATTTCATTTCATTTATTGCCTTTCCCTTTCTCATGTCTTATTTTCTGACCTGGCACCATCCGATGTCCCAGTTTCTATTGTATACCATCAAGTGATGTTTTTTATTTATTTTCTGACAACCAGTGGTGTCCTTTCATATATTACCCAGCATCCTGTTATGACCTTTCATTTTTCGTCTGCAAACGTGTGATGTTCTTTCATTTATTCCCTGGCCTCATGTAATGTCATTTTCTTTATGGCCTAGCTCAGTCTGATGTCTTTTCTTATTATCCGGCATCATCTGATGTCCAACTATCTATTGTCTAGCATCATGAGATGATCTTCAATTTATTATCTAATATCCTGTGAGGTTCTTTTCTTTAAACCCAACATCATAGTATGTTCCTTTACTTATTTTCTGGCATGCTATGGTGTCTTTAATTTATTACCTGGCATCGTTTAATGTCATTTTCTTTATGGCCCATTGCAGTATGATGTCTTTTCGTATTTTCTGCCGTCATCTGATGTTCAATTATCTCTTATTTAGCATCATGTGATGACCGTTTCAATGTTAACTAGTATCCTGTCCATGTCCTTTTATTTTTACCAAGCATTCTCTTACGTCCTTCTATTTATGGTCTGGCAACCTGTGGTATCTTTTAATTTATTACCTGGCGTAAAAAGTGGGATAGAGTTGTGAGTAAAGAGAAGAGGCAAAGGAATGAAAGGGGAGAAAGGGAAACAAACACCCTTGGCTGGAAAGCCAGGCAACAGCCGCTCAGCAGCTGCGGAGGGACTGGAGTAGGAGCTCTCTCCTTGGGAAAATATTCTTTTACTGACCTCTACCTGTGTTCAGGGGAAACAACCTGAGCTGTCTAAATAACAAACAGCTTCCACTTGGGTGATGGCAGACAAGGCGTCATGCTCAGAGCAACAAACAAGCAACCATCCTCAGTGCCCAGAAAGGGAAAATACAGGAAGCATCCAAGGTACCAACAATCACAGCAGGAGGTCTCCAAGAGGGTCAAGTGATTGACAGCTGGGCACGTGGACAGAAACATGGGGACACAACAACGGCTGGAGAAACTTGGAGAGACAGATGGGGTATATGCTGAGAGATACGGGACACACGGAAAGATGAGGAAACCCGGAGAGACGGTGAGAAACATGGACAGATCTGAGACACACAGACAGATTGGGACATACGGGCAGATGGGGACACCCAAAGCAATGGGGGCACATAGACAGATGAGGATATCCGGACCGACGTATGGGGAGTAGCCAAGGGGCAGTGGTGAGGGATCCACACAGAAAGGCACCTGGGGTCATTCTGAGTACTGGTAAATGCTTCCTGCATAAGGAGGGGCATCAGGGATGGGGCAAATTCCCTGTTCTTGATGCAATACAACAAAAGAAGATGAAACCGACAGAAATCCCCCAACGTCGTCCACACGGACACAGCAGGCGACCCTTCCTTGGACCGCAGAAGAGAATTCCTCAAGTCTCACAAAAGAAGGTCCTGTGACCTCC
>CM053775.1:49466418-49493594 GCA_028658325.1 Potorous gilbertii
CATATCTAAAATGACATTTCACAGCTATCTTTTTCTCTAAACGTTTTAAACGGTCCCCTACATATAACAATGACTGTTCTAACGTGTCCAGTTCTAATTGAATTTCTTTGTCTAACTCTATTTGTTCTTTTTGTGCTTTAGATACATTTTCAGCAAGCTGATTGACATAAGACGCAGTATGTGTTGATTGCTGCAATGCTGTAACAGAGATAGTGTAAGAAGCAATAAGGGTAACAGCAGCTAATATGCCAAAGATCATCATAGCTACAAATCTCTTTTTTGTCACCCCCTTTGTTGTTTCTTGATTTCAGTTTGAGGCAGGTCCAATGTCTGCTCCCCTTTAGTTTGAAAACTAGTGTGATTTATCTTAACAGGGAACATAGCATGTGTGGGTGGTTGTACAATCATTACAAGCGGGTCTGATTGAGGACAGATACATCGAGATAAAGTACAATTTGTACAATTCATGGCATAAACCCCTTCACTTTTCTGAATGTTTACTCTCTCCTTTGGACTTCGCTAGTTTTATTATTATCTATTGTAAGGAACATTTGTTGATATTGTAAACACACCTGTACGTAGGTTTGGTTTGCCTCGCAAATATTCCTCCCTCTTAACTCCCTGCACACTCACTGATTCATTCTTTCCGGGGCAGCCATTGTTCTCCACAACTCTACGAATATAAAGCCCTTATCCGTTGTAATTACATCTTCTATAAGACTCCCAATACATGGGTTTCAAGGTTCAAAACCTCCACTTGACAAAATGTATAGCTTTGTTTCTTCTGATTTTGTGTAGTTTTTGTGTGTAGTGATGCGTTTATCCCATGGTGGTGTGTCTATGCAACGTATGGTTTGATTTCCACAGAGAGGGAGCGGAGGCCTATTGAGCTTTAGATAAGTGAGGTTCCCTGCATTTCTGTTGTATGTATCCTCTACAGTGTCTAAAAATAATATCTTGACTTTCCAATGAAATCCTGTCTCCTTCGTCTTATTTTGTACCCATGTTGTTTGACTGTATAGTACTCTACAGCTCAGGATCTGTTTTGAAATGTTTCCCCAATTCCAGTTTCCTGTTTTATTAACATAAGTAGCTAACTTTATGTGGTGGAAGCAGATAGGAGTTCTGGTGGTTGTAGCCTCACTGATATTAATCCGTTTATTCACATTCTTCATGATGCTTTCCCCCGATTATAAGTGTAGCATTGTAACATGTAGTAAGTATTCCTAGTTGATCCTCCCACGTTAAGATTCTCACCCACGGTGGATTAGGGAAACATGCACAATAAAGTCTCCCCTGTGTGGCCTGTGCATTCTGGATCATCATCATGGTAAACAGATAAAGCAAAGTCCTTTAATTTGGTCTCCCTCTCTGCGGTCTGTTCTTCTGTGGTCTTCTGCCTAGACTCCTGTTTTCCTCTGGTCTGGGTTTCCAAGTACTCACACAGTATGGTGTTTCATTCCAGGATCCATATCGGTTTGTCAGCTTCATCTGGGAAAATACAAGCATAGCCTCGTCCTCAGGTTAGTTGTTTTGCTTTTCCAGACCATAACCCTGTCTTTACATCCTTCCCCACGATCACAATATCTGGCATGTCTCCTCTTAATTTTTCTTTCTGTTCTTTAAAATGTTTTTGAGCTGGAGTACAATCCTCATGATCTGCCGTTTAAAAGTTTATTGTATATATTGCTTGACCTAGCCTTCTTTTTGGCCTATGAAACATTTCCCTCCCTTTTTTGTTTTTCTAAAAATATCTTTATGTCTTTGGTTTTCCTTTCCACTATTGCTTGACCTGTTGGGTTATAAGGTATTCCCATAATGTGGTCTATTTGAAAAGAGAGACAATTTTTGTTTTTTAAAATGGATTGCTAGTATATGATAACCCGTTGTCCGTTTTTAGTTGTCTAGGGATTCCCAGTATAGAGAAACAATAAAAAAGATGGTCTATGACATGGTCTGAGGACTCATCAGTATGTAAAGAAGCCATGGCAGAAGAGGAATATGTATCTACTCTAACATGAATCTATTTAAGTCGTCTGAAAGATGGATAATAAGTAACATCCATTTGCCAGATTTGTAAAGGTTTGAGTCCTCCGGGATTAACAGAGGTGTTAGAGGGTGCTGGTGGATATGGTATACATTGAGGACATGATTTGACTATTTGACGAGCCTGTTCTCCTGTAATGATATATTGCTTATGTAACGTGATGGCAGACTTATGACATTGTTGATGTGATTTTTATGCTTCTTGGATGGATAACATACATAAGGAAAAAGTAGTAAGATGATCTGCAACGGTATTTTCTGCTGCAATAGCACCCGGGAGATGAGTGTGGAAATGAGTGTGTTATGTATATTGGATTTTATCTCTATTGTTGCACTGGTAATTGGAGCTCTAAAATAATTGAACTATATTAACATTATTGGAATGACGAATATATGCTGTTTCAATTTGTTGTACTATATAAATTGTGTATTTACTATCTGACACTATATTGATAGGGAGTTGAACATCCTTAAGCAACTGTATGACTGTATAAAGTTTATTTTTTTGTGGGGAATTAAATGGTGTATTAATAGCTTTCTTCGCTTGTTGAGGGATATAATAAGAAGCTCTATTATTTTTTTGTTGCATCGGTGAACGCAGTTGATACTTGTATGGTAGGGTGAAACTTTATTGTATTAGGAAAAATCCATTGATAGGATGTCATAAAATGTAATAATGGAGCAATAAAGACATGGTCTATTTTGCCTTGGTAATATGTGAGCAAAATCTGCCAGGCGCTTTCTTGAGAAACGGGAGTATAGAGTTGGTCTTGAGTAAATGACTGATGAAATATATACTAGAATCCTTCTCTGTGAGTGAGTACCCTAAAACGTTGTATGGACTTCTTTGTTAACTGAACTACCAGTTGAGGACTTCTGTGTTGTTGGTGTGGTGGATATTTCCATTCAATGATTTTAGTCTGTTGATGTATAGCCCCAAATGGTATTATTGGTGGTGGCAAAATAGTAATCCCAATTGGTTTGTCTTCTTGAATTCTAATTGTTTGACATTGTTGAATGGCTTGGTCTATTTTCCTTGATTGTTATTCAGCTCGTGCATTGAATGTCCGAGGGGAATTTAAACTACAGTCTCCTCGGAGTATTTTAAATAATTCTCCTAATTCATCAGTAGGAATGTTTAGATGAGGTCTAATGCAATTTATGTCTCTTAATAATTTTTGAAAATCATTGAGTGTTCTTAAATTATCCCTCCTAATCTGTGTCTTTTGAGGTTTTATTGTTTCTGTTTCAACAATCTATCCTAAGTAACCGTAAGATGGCGCTGTTTGAATTTTGTCTGTAGCAATGATTAGACCTTGTCTTTCTAAACCCCTCGTAGGCTCTTGTAACATTTCTTGAAGAAGATGTGAATTTGGGTGGGCAGACAAAATATCATCCATATAGCGGATTATGTATGCCTCTGGGTATTTTTCCCTGAGAGGTTGTAAAGCTTTGGCAACATATTGCTGACACATGGCTGGACTATTTTTCATCCCCTGAGGTAATACTTTCCACTGGTATCTTTTGTGTGGTTCCCTTAAATTTATAGAGGGTAGAGAAAATGCAAAATATTGACAATCCTCTTTTTGCAATGGTATAGTATGAAAGCAATCTTTTGAATCAACAATCTAGATTGGCCACATTTTTGGTATCATATTAGGAGATGGCAAACCAGGTTGTGAACTACCCGTGGTTTCCATTCTTTCATTTACTTGTCTCAAATCTATAAGCATTCTCCGTTTTCCGAATTTCTTTTTTATAGCAAATATGGGAGAGTTCCATGCGCTATGAGGTGGTTCAATATGCCCTTTATGTCATTGTTCTTTAATTATTTCCTCAAGAGCCTGTATTTTTTCTGTAGTTAGGGGCCACTGTTCCACCCATACTGGGGGTCCAGGTTTCCAGTGTATGGGTGGCACTTCGACTCTACTTCAACAGTGACCCCTTCCCAAAATGCTGTGAGGGAGTATAGAAAATAGCTTCTAATTGTTGAAATATGTCCCTTCCCCCACAAGTTTACTGGGGCCTGTTCTAAAATGCAGGACTTACTTAATATTTCCTTTCTTATCTTCATATGGCCATTTTAACCAGTGTGCACTCTGCTTTGGTCTTTTCACTGTACATACCCCTTGCATCCTTAAATCCATCATTACCAAAGGCCATTCCTCCAGCCACTTATTTCTGGTAATAACCGTTCTGTCAGTTCCTGTACGTAGTAGTCCTGAAAAAATTCTACTTTCAATTTTTATTTCAGCCAAGAGTCTAGATTCTGTTATGGTTTGTCAAATATGCTTCCCTTCGTGTGCTGCCGAATCCTAAAGTCCCTTGGGCTTTATTCTGAAATTTTCCGGTATTTTGATATTCTATTATTATTAGTTGTGCTATTCTCTCTCTTTTATTTATAACGCCATCTGAATGTTGTGTGGCCTGTATAAGGATCATAATTTCTCCTGTACAATCTGCATCAGCCACTCCATGTATAACCAAAAGTCTTTGGATAGAGATAGAACTCCTCCCAATTATCAATCCAAAATACCCTTGTGGGAGAGGTCTGTAAATTCCTGCAGGTAAATCCCTCTCACCCGTACGTGTCGTTATTCTATATGAAACTCTGGACGGCAGATCAAGTTCAACACTGCCTGGGGTGGCATGAATTTAATCATTTAATGTTGTTTTGGAATGTTGACCAGAGGGATCAAAGATAGAGCTGCACCCATTGTTTGTTGGGGCCGGAGAGGACTCCGATTGAAGTTTTCCAATATCGGCTTGCTGAATTGAATATATTGGGAATCACATTCTGATGCCCAATGTCTTCCTCTGTGGCTTTGAAGCTTGTCCTTGAGACGTTTCTAATTTTAGTTTTCCACCCTCTCTTTTCATATATCCTAATTGACCACAATTGTGGCATCAGACTGATTTCTTTTTGCTTTGCAAGGCACTAACCTTTGCTGCTGCCATCACTGCTGCCTGATAGTGGGTGGTGTCCACTGAATTAGTTCTTTGTACCATTTCTACTATGGTTATGTTAGGGTGTCCATCCTTTAGGGACACTTTACAATACTCATTGCAATTTTCCATAGCCAATTTTTGTAATAGTATTTGAGCAGTGTGTGCATCATTAGCACTTCTTTGAATAGCTAAGGTAAGTCTATCCAAAAAGTTCAGGAATAGTTCTCTTGGGTTTTGAATTATTTTTGCAAGTGGCGTGGTACCATCAGCCTTTCCCGGGATTTTTAGCCGTGCAGCACGGGCACACTGCCTTACTTGGTCGTAGGCATGAAGGGGATAATTTCATTGATGACCTAAATCTGCATAATCTCCTGTACTGCTTAATTGCTCAAAAGTTACACTAACATTCCCTTGACAATTTCTTTTTGCCTGATCAGAACATTGCTCATACAACTGTGATTTCCAAATTAAATAGTCTCCTCTTTCTAAAACAGTTTTTGCTAATGTATACCAATCTGCAGAGGCTAAAGCTGAATGCAAAGCAGATTCAAGCAGTGACCGAATATATAGACTTTTAGGCCTGTAATTTACAGAACCCTGTTTTAATTCTTTAAGCAACTTCAGATCAAGTCCCCTATGCACTTTTATTACTTGCTGGGGATTATTTTGATCTTGTATATCTATAACTGGTAGTGTTAGTCTCATTTCATGTGGAATCTCTTCCCCTTTTTCAGCTGCTCTCCTAATGGCTGCCTGCACTATATTTTCTTTGTGTTTCTATGTCTGTCTTTCCCACACCTAGGACTTCAATTGATTTAGAGGGGGAGCAGTGGGAAAAGTTCTCTCACCTCTATATAGATGTCCTGCTTCCTCTAAAATCTCTCCCTCCTCATCTTCCGTCCCCACCGAAGAGTCTGTTTTTACAACTTTATTGGCCAAGGGCATTTCCTCAGGTTTTTGTAAACATACCTGAAGAATATTCCAAATAGAAAATGCTGTTACAGGGAAAGCTGAAGGACCTACTTCCCTACAATTCTCACTCATTTGCGTACTTACTGTCTCCCATTTTGGGGAGTCTATAGTCCCTTCTTCTGGGAACTGTGGACAACATTTTCCCACACAGCTGAGAAATTCTTCCAGCTGTTACGTTATTATCAATAAACCTCTCTTTTTGACTATTTTCTTTAGGACCCTTAAATCATATTCTCTGCCTTTATCTTTTGAATGGGAGTCCCATGTTACTTTCGTTTCACCACCTTTTAAAATTACCTCTTGCAAACTAGTTCTTGATTCTACTTTATTTTGTGTGCCTTATCCTGGTAAGCCTGGTGACTGATTCAAAGTAGCCCTCCGTGATGAGGAGGCGCAGATTTTGCCCTTACCTTTGCATTGTTCGGAGCTCTGATTTTCAAGGGCTATCCCTCAGGTACCTGCCACTGATGGAGATTAAGCACTGGTCACAGTAGTGTAGTCCCTGTTCTGGGGGCCACTTGCCACAGACCCGCCACAGGAGCTGCCAATTGTGAATGCTGAGAGATCGTGAAAGAAAAGTATATATGGGACAGGTAGAAGAGCTGTAAAGAACAGCTCTCATTTATTAACTGAATAGCCAAGATTTGCACAGGTTTTTACAAGCAAACAAGTAGAATTATTTATGTGAGAACATTCAAGCGACCGAGGTCATTCCCATGAGAATATTTTTAGCTTATTTCTTATACTCCCTACTATATATACTCTTGTACTCCCTAATCTAGTTCCTCTTGGTGAGCCAATGTCGGGGAGGCATGGCCAAGGACAGGACTTCTCATCCCTGCATATCTGAGAGTGGGGATGGTGAGTCAATTTTCCTGATAAAGTTAGCCACTCGTGTTATTACAATCTCAAGTAAAACCTGGACAGTACCTCATATTCTGCACTGCATCAGCACTGGCTCTCTACATAAGTATAAACATATCATTTCCCTATTCAGCCAACTCTTCTGGCTATTGACTTGAGGATAAAATGTAGATTCCTCTGTTTTGTATGCTTTCAGGACAAGACCTCAAACTATCTTTCACCCCATGTCATACATTACCCCCTTTTTTACTATATTTATGTTCTCACTGAAAGGATATTATTCGTGTTTCTTACTTACGTCATTTCACTTCCTGAATTCTTGTCTTTGTACAGGTTGTCCCTCATTCCTGGAATGTGAATTCTTTTTGTCCCTGCCTGTAAGAATCTTAATTTTCCTTCAGTCTTGGATTTTCTCTGTTACAACTGTTTCTATTGCCCCTTGCCCCAATCTGATAGTGACCTTTCCCAATTACATAGA
This sequence comes from Potorous gilbertii, assembly GCA_028658325.1. Lineage (NCBI taxonomy): Eukaryota > Metazoa > Chordata > Mammalia > Diprotodontia > Potoroidae > Potorous > Potorous gilbertii. The sequence continues at coordinate 49,473,728 of CM053775.1, forward strand.
TGGATAGATGGATGGATATACTTGTCTACACTTTGTTCTTCCTTTATGGAAATTAACTCTTTGAGATCAGAAGATATTTCAAGTTTATCTGTATCTGAGGCACTTAGGATAGTGGCAGAGCAAGTAACAGAAAGAGAATTCTTAATAAAAGTTTGTTAAGTAATTGTTCCATCTCCTTTCAATTTTATAATAACACTGTGATGTAGTACAACTATTGCCATCTTCATTTAAAAAATAAGAAGAGAATCAAAAGTCATTAATTCCTCATGCTTTCAGACAGCTACCAATTACGAGCAAAGGGATTTGAACTAGGTTCCTCCTAAATCCCAAATTGGTACCGTATCTTCTATTCCAGGCATCCCTTCCCTGAATGTATAGATACAATATAACAAATATTCATGACTGAAAGGGACCTTAAAAGGCTCCTAATCCAAACCGCACTTTTAGAAGAGTTCCTTCTATATCATCTCCGCCAAATTTTTTCCACTTTCCACTTGTAGAACTGCAGAAGGGGAGCCTTCTGTCTCTGGAGGCAGATCATTTGTACTTTTGAATTGTTTAAATAGCCACGAAGCTTTTTGTTTTTTTTTTTTTTCTCATACTCCCTTGGTGACAAACCGTATTTCGAATACGCACATTATGGAGACACCTGATTTGAACAGTAAGCATATGCTCGCCACTCTTTCAGTTGGACCTAACTCTATGGTTACTTTCATACGCTCATCAAGAATGTGGGAAGTGTGACATTCAAAACCATTTCTGTTAAAACAAACGTTTTTGAGGATCCCCAAGGAATGTATTTCCTCACTTGTAATGCTAGTTATACAATAGTTTTAGTATTGGTCATATTCATGAAGAAAGAGGCGGTGGGAATGTTAATAGAATGGAAAGCCTTTGATGGTTAGGCAAAGGTATAATATGCTCTGTACTACCTGAGGACTTAATGTAATCATTACATTTCAAATACTCCTTTGTGATTTATTTTTCTGCATAGCAACGTAAGCCCCTGAGGGTAAGGACCTCTTTGTTTGTTTGAGATCATATCCCCAAGAGTTAGCACAGGACAATGTTAAACACTTATCTATGTATCCATATCTCTCTCTCTATCTATCTATCTATCATCTATCTATCTTTCTATCGTGTATCTATCTATGTATCTATCTATCTATCTAGTGATCCATCATCTGTCATTTTCCATCTAAATACCGTCTATCCTTATCTATCTTCTTTCTGCCTTTTCATCTCTTTTTCTCTCTATTCTGCGTGTCTCTGTCTGTATCTGGTTTGCTCCTTGCTCCCCTCTCCCCCTCATCTATCATATAGGTGTCTACCATTTTCAATTCTAAGTCTCCTGGAACATAACTTTGAATAGTCCCTCGCAACCTGTTCATGTTCTTGTTCACCTTGGCAACACTTTTCTATATTTCTTATTTATTTCTCTTTTTCTATGCTCTATTCTAGCTGGAGAGGTTAAATGATGGGGAAGATCCGACTCCATATCTGTCTACAAATGAAGAATCAATGGTGGCAGTTGCTATTAGATGTGGGGAAGAAGAAAGAATTAGATATTTCAGTGGGTTGTGACCAGGTTTATTGGATAATGTAGTATTCTACTTGTTGTTGATATTGACTGAATTTGCCTTCAAAAAGCTTGGATCTGTCACCTGGGAGCTGTATGATCTTCTTTTCTCCATACAAGTATAGTGTGGAAAAAATGGATTGATAAAAGTAGAAAACTTGGATTCATTAGGAGCTATCTGCATTTAGAACCAGCTGACATTTTTCTCTGAACTCTGCATTGGTAAAAAGCGTGACACGGAAACAGGAACAATTCATCCTATTAGGTCTTATGAAGAATCCTGAGATGCAGATGCATAAGGTCTTATTTGATTTATTTTTAATCATATGTATATATATATATATATATATATATATATATATATATATATATATATATATATGTATGTATGTACATCATCACCGTGATAGGCAATATTCTTATTGTAATCACTATAACCTCTAGCCAGACTCTCAATTCTCATATGTATTTCTTCCTTTCTTTTTTCTCCTTAATTGATGCCTGCTATTCATCTTCAATTGTCCCCAAAATTCGTGAAGATTTACTGTGTGAGAAGAAAATAATTTCTTTCAATGGGTGTATGACACAAGTATTTATTGAACATGTTTTTGGTGCCTCTGAGATTGTCCTCCTCATTGTAATGACCCTTGACAGATACGTGGCTATCTGCAAGCCCTTGAATTACACTACTATAACAAATTGTCAGTTATGTTATCTCCTTGTTATATTGGCTTGGACAGTGTGCTTCTTTCATTCAACAGGACAAATTATCATCATAGTGTGGCTCCTGTTCTCTGGACCTAATATCGTAGATCACTTCTTATGTGACATTGTCCCTCTTATCCAACTTGCCTGCACAGATACCTTCATTGCTGGTCTGATTATTGCTACAAATGGAGGGTTAATAGCAATTATTGTCTTTTATGTCCTCTTCCTGCACTCCCTGAAAAGTTCCAGTTCTGTAGGAGGACGCAAATCTCTTTCTACTTGTACTTCCCATATCACTGTTGTCACCTTGTTTTTTGTTCCGTATATTTTCATGTATCTTCTACCAGTGATCATCTTCCCAATTGGAAAAGATATGACTATATTTTTCACTCTTATCATCCCCACGCTAAATCCATTTATCTGCACAGTGAGAAATGCAGAGGTAAAAAATGACATGAGAAAGTTGTGGAGCAGAAAATTTGTTTCAGGTTATATATGACATAACATAGTCTATCTCGGTTATCCACAGATTCAGAGTTGTATATGAAGGCCTGTGGGCTGGAGGGAAATGAGGGAATAAGGTGGATATGGGACCAGGCCAGAAATAATAAAAGAGTCAAAGCAATGACTGGACAGACCCAAGGTCAATTTCCAAGGAGTTTACACATGTCGTGCAGATGAGCATTGCTATTGGGTATTTATGGTTTCTTTGTATGCAACATCAATATGTGACAGATGCATGTTCTATTTCAGGCAACTCTTTGGATTCATATTCATTATGTAATTGGGATAAATTCAGGGGAATATGCTGCTTGTAAATTAATGAATTTCTATGAGAACATTCAAATGTGTCTCCACACCTAGGCATATTTCTCAAGGCTGCAACATTTTTAAGCCAGAGAGAATATACAGAGGATGTCAAGACCGTCTCTAACGCTTCATTTCCCAAAGTGGATCAGTTCCAAGAAATGTTGTTCATTGGGGGGAAAGTCTCAGAAGACTATATATTTGGGTGCGTAAAAGTTGTAGCATGAGGTCAAGATCACACTTGATATAGACCACTCTACAAGAAAAATAAATAAAAGTCAGAGTTGTCAGAGCTTGGAGAACTCAGATGGGGAAACAGAAGAGGGAAGAAAAGAAGTAAGGAAAAGAGCAGGGGGACAAGAGAAAAGAAAATTGTCAAGGTCACTGGCTGCGATCAGAATAGCAGAGGAAAATGAGTAAAATTCAAGGAACTGGATACATATCTCCAAACCCGATGGTTATGGGAAAATTCGTTTGAATTTGTAACTAAGAGAAAAGGCTACACACGTTTGCAACTTGCCATATGAAGCGTGTTAAGTGAAAGTTAAGTTTCACAATATCAAAGAATTTGAGAGTTGGAAGTGACTTCAACAACTGCTGCGAAGTCATAGAATCCCCCCCTTACATATATTATCCTAGAAGTTTTCAAAACACAACTCACTTGAAATCTGAGAAAGTACAGGAGATTGAACTTATTTCTCTGACGGTTCAGATGGTACACTAACCATTGATTCCTTAATCTATAATTTGTATAGTTTTGTATCTTAATGAAATACTTTGCATATTGAATCCAAATGTCTTCGCATGGCATGGTAATAGAAAATGGAATAGATAGGAATCTGAATCAAAGAGATTTAAGAGGTCAGCTGGAGTGTATGAAAGGTTCCTGAGTCATACAAGACTTATGTTACCAGGAGTTGGGAAATTACATACTATTATATGGGAAATAACCACCCAGAATGATAATTAGGGAAATCATTAATTTGGGGGACTTTGAAAATTCTAGGACAGTAATTATATGTAGTAGTCTGAGAGTTTCTACGGTGAACACAAATTTAATGAAATAAAATTGAATCAAGGGATATTGTACCAAATTTATTTTGCCCTACATTTGACGATCAAAAGAGTAATAAGTTTCATTTATTTTCTTTAGTTTCAAGTTTTATGGAAAGAAATAGACAAGTCATCAGATTCCACTTATCCTGGGCTTTTAAAAACGGTTATTAAAATAAATACATAGTTATGAAATGAAGAAAACTTTAAAAAAAGGAACAGAAGGTTACATTCAAATGAGATTTTCCCCTTAAGTTCTTTAAAATTCTATGTGTTAATTTTGATGAAGGAGACAGGGGAAACAATATTTCTAGGGTTCTTTTCTACGTTAATGAATCATTCTAAATATCTTTGAATATTTTTTTAAATACCTTTCACCCTTCGAGATTTGATTTGACCTTTGGAATTAGCAAAAATTCTTTGGGAGTCATTGAATATATTGGGAGTGTTAAATTTGGAAGTCATGTTATGGCTTGACCAAAAAGATGAGATTACTTCTTTTTAAATAGGTAAACGCTAGGAGGAGCCAAGGTGGCGGAGTAGAAAGATAGAAAGATTCACATATACTAGCTCCGAACCCATAACCCATAAAAATCTATAAATAAGAACTCCCAACAAATTCTGGAGCAGGAGAAGCCACACAGCAACGGAGTGGAGGAGATTTCTGTTCCAGAGAGCCCTGAAAAACCGATCCCAAAGATCCGTCACGCACTGGACGGGAGTGGAGCCCAGCCCTGCCCTGGCTGTGCGGCATGGAGAAGAACGGATCAAGAAAATCCGAGCAGGCTTCAGGGACGGAATCTCTGGCAGCTACGAAGGACCCTCCACCCATAGACGCACAGGAAAGTGAGAGAGAGGTCTGGATGGGCAGAGAGGGGAGCATGGTGTTTCCATGACTCGGACCCCCTCGGGAGGCAGCGCCAGAGGCAGCAGGTGGCCGAAGGCTCCCAGAGCAGACAGGACGTTGGAAGAAGCTCCATTACAGAAGGTCTCCACATAAACCCCCTGAGGGAACTCAGCCTGGAGGCAACACGACCCCCACCTGAGCACCAGAATTTAAGCTCCCATTGAATAGCAGCTGGCAAGCCACGAAGAGGCTTGAGGCTGGGGAGCAGCATTTGAATCTCAGACCCCAAGGACTAGATGGGCAGATCTAGGCAGGGGTGGAGAGGACTCTCACAAGTCACGTAACTGGCTGGGAAAATGCCCAGAAAAGGGAAAAATGTAAGACCATAGAAGGTTACTTTCTTGGTGACCAGATGATTCCACCTTTCTTATCTGAAGAGGAAGAACAATGCTTATGATCAGGAAAAGACATAGGAGTCAAGGCCTCTGTATCCCAAACATCTAAAATAGATATCCAATGGGCTCAGGCCATGGAAGAGCTCAAAAAGGATTTTGAAAATCAAGTTAGAGAGGTAGAGGGAAAACTGGGAAGAGAAATGAGAGAGATGCAAGAAAAGCATGAAAGATGGGTCAATACCTTGCTAAAGGAGACACAAAAAATGCTGAAGAAAGTAATACCTTGAAAAATAAGCTAACTCAACTGGCAAAAGACGTTCAAAAAGCCAATGAGGAGAAGAATGCTTTCAAAAGCAGAATTAGCCAAGTGGAAAAAGAGGTTCAAAAGGTCACAGAGGAAAATAGTTCTCTCAAAATTAGAATGGAACAGACGGAGGCTAATGACTTTCTGAGAAACCAAGAAAACACAAAACAAAGCTAAAAGAAAGAGAAAGTGGAAGAGAAGGTGGACTATCTCATTGGAAAAACAACTGACCTGGAAAATAGATCCAGGAGAGATAATCTAAAAATTATGGGAATACTTGAAAGCCATTATGAAAAAAAGAGCCTAGATATCGTCCTTCATGAAATTATCAAGGAAATCTGCCCTGATATTCTAGAACCAGAGGGTAAAATAAGTATTCAAGGAATCCACAGATCACCGCCTGAAAGAGATCCAAAAAGAGAAACTCCTAGGAACATTGTGGCCAAATTCCGGAGTTCCCAGGTCAAGGAGAAAATATTGCAAGCAGCTAGAAAGAAACAATTCCAGTATTGTGGAAAGACAATCAGGATAACACAAGATCTAGCAGCTTCTACATTAAGGGATCGAAGGTCCTGGGATATGACATTCCAGAAGTCAAAGGAGCTAGGACTAAAACCAAGAATCACCTACCCAGCAAAACTGAGTATAATAGTTAGTCTTTCAATGAAATAGAGGACTTTTAAGCATTCTTGATGAAAAGTCCAGAGCTGAAAAGAAAATTTGACTTTCAAAGAAAAGAATGAGAAGAAGCATGAAAAAGTAAACAGGAAAGAGAAGTCATAAGGGACTTACCAAAGTTGAACTCTTTACATTCCCATATGGAAAGACAATATTTGCAACTCCTGAATTTTTTCAGTGTCGGGGTAGTTGGTGGGATTACATACACATACACACACACACACACACACACACGGACACTCGTTCATGCACACACACACACATACACACATGCGCGCACACACAGAGACAGAGAGCCCAGAGTGAATTGAATAGGATGAGATCATATGTTGAAAGAAATCGTGGTAAAATGTGAGAGAGAAATGTAGTGGGAGGAGAAAGGGAGAAATGGAATGCCTCTAATAGAAGAGGCAAGCAGGAGACTTTTTACTGTAGGGAAAATGAGGAGAGCTGAGGAAAAAAAACCTGAAGTTTACTCTCATCAAATTCGACTAAAGGAAGGAATTAAAGGCACACTCATTTTGGTATGAAAACCTATCTTACAAAACAGGAAAGTGGGGGAGAAGGAGATAAGCAGGGTGGGGGGTGATGATGGAAGGGAGGGCAATGGGAGGAGGGAGCAATGTGAAGTCAACATTTGGGGAGGGACAGAATCAAAAGAGAGAATAGGATCAATGGGGGCCAGGATAGGATGGAGGGAAATATAGTTAGTCTTACACAACACGACTCTTATGGAAGTCATTTGCAAAACTACACAGATATAGCCTATATTGAATTGCCTGCCTTCCCAAAGGCAATAGGTGGGGAGGGAGGGATGGGGAAAAGTTGGAACTCAAAGATTTAGGAACAACGTTCTAGAATTGTCCTTGCTACTAGGAAATAAGGTAATGGGGAATAGAATGTTATCTGGCCCTACGGGACAGAAGAGAAGATAGGGACAAGAGAAGGGAGGGATGATAGAAGAGAGGGCAGATTGGTGATAGGGCAAATTAGAATGCTCCGTGTACTGGGGTGGGGGGAGGGGACAAATGGGGAGAAAATTTTGGAACCCAAAATTTTGTGAAAATGAATGTAAAAAGTTAAATAAATTTATAATAATACTATAAAAAAAGTCTAGAGACATTCTGAGAAATAATTGTATCAAGAAATATCAGGATGAGTTTTCAAAGTGATTAATTTTAAACTTAAAATTTTTTCAAAAACTATAGATAGAAAATACTTAATGAGAACATGAAGCGTATTTCCAAATGAAGTCACAAACACTTGGGTTATTTTATATTTAAAAGTATGCAGTTCCAAACAGATCACAAATCTACAGCATTCATTTAGCAATTACACTACTGTGAGATTCGGAACAAGAAGGGATCTTATATACCATTTTGCATAGTCTCTTCATTTCGCAAATTAAGGACCCCAATAGCTAAAGGGCTTTCCCCAGGGTTTCAAGCTAGAAAGTAGAGGATCTGCTTTTGGAACACTATTGATTCTCATTATAACACCGTGTCACCAAAGGTGACTTTCTAGCTATTAGTTCCCAGGAACTCCTGGTATAGGTGAAAATGCATATACACACATGTATATCAATATACTGCGTGCTTGCATGTGTATGTGTGTGTGTGTATGTGTGTGTGTGTGTGTGTGTGTGTAACATATACAAGGTAAGTGAGATGTTTTATCGAAAATTCGATAACACGCTGGATATTTTTATAAGAATGATCATCTTTATGATCATGCTATCCCAGGATTTCACCTGATGATTGTCCTTTCGCTCGGACACAATTTGGTCAGAAAAAAAAAGCGGGAAAATAATTTTGTTGCCGTAGAGTCTGGCACACAATTGGCATTATGATGTATTTTTGCTTTGAAAAAGCGGAAAAGTCATCAATTAATACTACGGCATTTTATCATAACAGTTATAATACTATACGCTTTAACAAGGACCCTCTACATTGCATTTCCTTCCTTTTGAGATACTCTATACCCACCATGTGTTCATACGTCTTCTTTAAGTTGTAACATTTATGATGATAAAACCCTGAATTGTACTCTATGATAATTTTCTTGTTTCTAGTTATATTTGTTATGATCTCTTTCTCATTTCCCATTTAGGTAATGTGAGTTTTGTTTTCTCCTTTGTTTTTACCAAATTTCTCATTTCTTTATTATATTACCCAGCCTGCATTGATCTGACACGTCTTCTTTGCCTTTTCAACTCTTGTGCTGCCATCTTTTAAGGGAAGATCTTCGGGAGGCCTGTCTCTGTCTCCTAAAATTACTCCATATTAAAATAAGAACTGCAATATTTTCCTAAATCCATTAACACTCATGCACTACGAATCTGAGTGTACATTATTGATACTGCCAAAGTGACCATAATAGCTTTAAGAAAATATCCTAATGAAAACTTATACGATTTTGAAATAACATAGATACCTTCACTCCATGACATTCATAGAAAGATCACCCGAAAGGAAGGAAGAGGATTCATAGCGTTTCAGAGCACAAGATGTGTGTTCATCCTTCGTTGCCGAAGACCATGCCATCATAGATATAATGATATGACTTGCACTTGACTTTGTTTGGAGTGAGGGAGGGCTGTGCAGGTCACCAACCTCACTTCTCCTTCAGAGCCACCTGAATCCAGTGACCAGATATTTATCAGGGTGATTGGAGATGACCGAGAATGAGGCAATTGGGGTTAAGTGACTTGCCCAAGGTCACACAGTCAGTGAGTGACAAGTGTTTGAGGTGAGATTTGAACTCAGATCCTCTGACTCCTGCACTGGTGCTCTATCCACTGCACTACCTAGTTACCCTAGGTGCACAAGAGAAAATGATGAACCTCCTACAAAAATTAGAAATCAACAATAAGTCGACATCGTTTAACTAAGCCATTCTAGTGGATGATTAGCTGATACGTATCATTGGTTTTGCTCAGTGTAACTCAAAGGGCTTTCCCTCTGGACAGGGCGGATGAAACAGTGGAAATGCAACAAACAAATCAAATAAACTTTTTGGATCAAATCCCAAGCAAAAGGAGCATTGGTCAAATGAATAAGCCACATAAATTAGTTTAAATAAAAAATATATAAGCAAGTGCTTAAGAAACTCTTATTTCTCCCTTTTTGTAAGAGCATGAATCCAATCATGATTGATATCCTGATGATTCTTTATCCATTTCTCTTTGAAAAGCAGAAGAATATTTAAAAAAGAAATTCTCAATATAAACTTCACTTTAATTCCACCTTGATTGGGGGAAAATAGGGAAACTGATTTAATGAACTGATTGCTTGATTAGATTGGATTTTCTCCACCCTAACATCACGCTGGCACTACCCAAGAGAGACCATTGACAGAGTATTGAAGATAAAGAAAGGCAGAGATGAGAAGGTTTGAAGATAGAGCAGACAAGAAAGACCTGGGGTTGCAGGCTGAGAACTCGCCTAATGGATAAGATGGTTGATTCAAAAAATGCTGTAGCAAATCATTAAAAAGGAAGTAGTGTGTACAATGGGGGCAGCTAGGCAACGCGGTGGGCATAGCTCCAGGCCTGGAGTCAGGAAAACTCGTCTTCCTGCGTGTCAACAAGCTGTGTAAACCTGGGTAAGTCGTTTACCTTGCTTTACCTTAAATACCTTATGTATAAAATGAGCTGGAGAAGGAAATGAGAAAGTACTTCAGTATCTTTACCAAGAAAACACCAAATGAGGTCACAAAATGTTGGACAAGATTGACGTGACTTAACAGCTATGACACGAGTATACATGATTCTTATATAAGTAATCATACTTAGACATAAACAAGTACCAAAGAATGTCTACACTACAGTGATGTGGGAGCTACAAGAGCTATCTGCCCTTGAAAAGGTTGCATTCCATAAGAGAAAACAAATTTTATGTATAGACAAAACATTTACACAATACATACCAGCTAATTTTACACAAAAGGCACTAGCAGCTGGCTATTCAAAGACTTGGAGATAGAAAATGTTTGTTTTGCTAATTTCTAACTGGGATATTATGATATGACAAGAGGGTGGGTGCATGATTCTTTTTTTATAATTAAAAGCGTATTATTTGCTCTAAGAAACTGCTTCTTCCTTACAGGAATTATATGTCCTTATTTATAGTAGGAGCCAGTAGGAAAATATTCTTTTTTCTAGAGATGAGATTTATACTCTTCTTAAACTCTCTTTTGAGAAAATATGTACAGCTATGCTGAAATATTTTACAGAAGATGTTTATGTGGCATTCTCACTTCTAATTAAATTAAATTTATCCTGTATTTCTCTTTGATTTCTATGGCCTGGGGATCTCTTGGCTATAGGATGTAAAGAGTGCCTGCAAATTTGCTTATGGTACAATCTTGTCAACAACTTGTCCTGAGATGAAATAAAAATACGCATGGATATGAACGAGCTTATTCCTTATTCCTTCTTGTGAAATATGACCCTCTGTGCTTCTGTAAATTTTGCCAAAGCAATTAAACTTCACTAAACTTTAGATGAATTTAGTTGCCAACACATAGAGATAGGCAGGTTGTTTCAGTAGCAAGCTTATTTTTTTTTGTTTGACAGTAGATGGTAACTCAACTATTATGAAAAGAAAATTTGAAGTAGCTATACTGTTCAAACATCTATGTCCCGATCTATACTACTTGCTATTAGGCTTATTCCTCATAGGTCATGCTTTTTATAATAAAACAACTTATTAATCGTGAAAAATGCAACCAATCTACTAACAATAGGACCACAGATTTAAATTTCAAGTTCATTTAAGGAACAATTCTAGTCAACTACATCAGGGAAGACAAACCACTTTAAATTTTGCTCCCCAATAAATACACGTTTGGTGACCCTATGAGTAGGTAATTCAAATATCATTATCTCCATTTCAGAGATGAGAAAACTAAGCCCGTAACAGATTAAATTACTTACATGTGGTGAGACATCAAAGGCAGAATGGTGGCCCAATGGGTATCCACTTGAGTAGTGTATTTTAAATAAAATTCGTGTAGATGTAGAGTGTATGTAGGCTGTACTAGATGGATTGTGGAGATGCACTGCAATTCACAAATTGTCTGATTCTGTGTGTAATGAAAAATAATTCCTGTTTTTGAACTTATTGCTCTTTTTAATGTCTTGCATGTTCATAGTTCTTATTCATTCATTTTAGATTTTTCCGGCTCATTGTGAATACATTTAGGGTTTTCATGGCAAAAAATACCAGAGTTGTTTCTTATTTCCCTATCCAACTCATTTTATACATGAGGAAACTGAAGCAAACAGGCTTAAGTAATTTAACCAGGGTCACATAGCTAGTAAGCGTCTGAGGCCAGACTGCAACTCATGAATTTGATCTTCTTGTTTCCAGGTCTGGCATTGTATTCAGCGCATCACATAACTGTCCTATTTAGCTATAGGCAAATATCCTAGGTTTTCTGAATGCCAGTTTATTCACTGAATGAGATACTTCTGTCCCTCTCATTCTGCATTTTGAATGATGTGTTATGGTAAGGAATGTTTTGAAAAGACAACTAAGAGGTAACCCTAAGCCTTCTGACTCTGAGTAAATTTGTTCTTGCTGTTGTTTCCCTACAGCAACACTTCTCACCCTTCTACAGAGCTGTAGAAGGTCACTTGTCTTCCAAGTTAGCATGTACCTGAAATGAAGACTGAGTTTAATAGAAATATGCTTGATCATTTTTACAATATTTACATGCCAGTACCAAAAGGAGTCTGAGGCACGATCATGTTGCCTTGTCAGTGGGATCTCCTTATTTGAACATGTTAGAATGACCTGTGTCCATTGAAAAAGAAGAATCAACAATAGATGCTGAAGCAGTATCTATTTGTATTTAATGATTCAACACCGCTCATTATTACCTATCAACCAACTACCGTATCTACAAGGTCCATGTAAGCTGCCTTCCTGTGTGATATTCTTTTATTTGAAAAGGTTGAGAGTCAATAGCAGATGTTCCTCTTGAGATGGGCTTGAGAAGGATATTAATCTACACGTTAAAGAATTCAGAGGGAATGTAGATAGAGTGAGTGAACTCCTTTAAGCCAGTAGTATAAAAACTCTGATAAAGGACTTTTGGTAATGTGCTGGTAAATACAAACAAGTGAATACATCAAATGACTTCTTAAATATTTAGTGTGTTGAAAAAACGTGTGCCATGTGTTCTAGGTTTTCCCATCCTAGATGGAATGCCTTGATTTTAATTTGAAATTGATAATGATAATTTGAGTGTTTTAATGGACCTTGCCCCCCAAAAGTACCTAAGCATAGCAGACATATCAGAATCTGTCCCACTTTACATCCTTGGAGGAAGGCGATCTTGATTAAAGACGACTTCAGTGCCAAGAGAGAAGATTGCTATAATGTTGTTGTTTGTCTCTCTGATGGTCAAAATGACAGGAAGCCCTAAAGTAGTTTCCAAAATGAGTGGGTGTACATGCTGCCAGTGCAAATTTCTAAACACCTTAATTGAAAAGATGCAGAACTTAGTTATATCAAAAATAGTCAATAGTCAATAGGCACAATTCAATGTTTATCTGCCTATAGGAACCAAACAAGAACTCATTCCCTCAATCTTTTACCAATCTGCACTCTGAAATGATGACAAAGTTGAAAAAATATATTTTCAGATATACTGTGCAAGAAGATTACACTCTCCCCACCACCGTCACCGCCACCAACATCCATCAACATGCCTCATAAGCTATTGGACATAAATAAATCCCCAAGGAAGAAATTCACGATTAGATAATGAAGAAAAAAATGGTTAACTTCATGATGTCATCAAACTCTCCCCAAAAGAAAAATTCAGAATTCTGTATTTTCTACATCCCTATGATCTAAAGGATGCAATCTTCCCTTTCCTCTCTTTAATGTCTAAGACTAGGAAATTTAATGTGTTACACATATTTTCTAATGACGTACACATGTTTCCCAGCATTCCCTCCCCCATTTTCCTCCTTTTCTTCAGTCCCTGCTAAAGATCTATTTTTTTCTCTTTTCCAAAGCTAACAGAGGTATATAATCTCTTGATAACACCCCTCCCATTTCCTCTGAGAGTTTGGTGCCTTGATCATTCCCTGATTTCCTCCTATCTTCAATTAATCCTTGGGGTTACTTCCTTCCCTCCGTTGACATATATGTTCAAGACTTATTCTTTAAAAAAATGTCTCCATTCAGTCAAATTCTTTGCCTACAACAGCCCTCTTGCTTTACACCGCTAAACTCCTAAAGAAAAGGTTGTTCATATGGGTTTCCCCACCTTTTTCATCATCTATTCCCTGCATTCTTCGTAAAATAAAGGTGTAGGTGATATCATTGAATTAAAACTTAACTCTTAAAGGTTATCAAAAGATTTTAACTTCTATCTGTGATATTGTCTCCACTCATTCTGATTTATTGTCCAACTTTTAGTGTAGTTTTAGACCATGTCTTCTTAGCCACTCTACTGCCTTGATGTCTGTGAAAGATTTTCTTGGTTCTTTTCACACATTCTTGCTCTTCTTTCCTGGAACATTATTTTTCTTTTGTTCACCACCCGCGTACTGTGAAAATGCCCTATCTAGGACCGTCTTATATCCTCTCTCTAAAATCTCTCATGATGATGTCATCAGTCCTCATGTGTTTAATTATCACTCGTAAGATGGTTACTCCCAAATAAGTATGAGCAAGTTTAGTCTCTACTTTGAACTTCAGTCTTTCGTTACCAAATTCCAACTAGACATTGCTAATATGAAGTGCTATGGGTATTTGCAATTCGTCATACTAAAAATAGAGTTCATATTTTCCCTTAGTTACTTTTATTAAAACTTTTGTTTTGTTGAAGGTACCACCATCCCTCCAGCAATAAAGTTTAACGTCTTTAGAATCATTTTTTACTCTTTCTTGTCCTTGACCACTATTATCAAATGAGGAGTCAAACTGTTGTATCGAACTCTACTATACCTCTTTTGTCTTCCTTGGATCTTTCCATTCTTACAACACATAACCAAATTCATACTTTCATGCCTTTCTTACACTATGGGAGTAACCTTCTAATTAATCTATACTTCTTGTATCTTCACTTTCCACTCCATTCTTACATACCTATAAGTTGATAGTCTTAAGTCGCACATGACCATGCCATCCTCTACTCAAAAATCTTCAGAGGCATCATGCTACTGATGTAGAAAAATATAGCACAGCATAGTAACAACAAAAATAACAACAATAAAGCTCAATTATTCTGTCGGGTATTCAAAGTCAAAGTCAACCAACTATGTTTCCAATATACTTTATTAGACTTATTTAGCGTTGTCATTCTTTATGTACTTACCCTTCTGGTGAATAAAAAGGCATTGTAGCTATTTCCAGTAAATAACTTTCCATAACTATGCTTCATACCTTTTACCAATAAGTTGCATATGATGGGAATGCATCCCTTTCTCTTGTCTTGTATAATATAATACCTTGCTTCCTTCAAATCATATGCTAAAAACTTGTTTCTTCAGGTCTTCTCAGATCTCTCCTCCTCACATTTTTGGAGGTCTTTCTTTCTAGAAATTTCTTAGTTCTTCTCTGCATTTTTGCACATATTTTGTATTTAATAATATTTTATTTGGTTGTCTTCCAAATAGAATATGAGCACTTTTAGGTCAGATACAATTTGTTTTATTATTTTCTATTCTCAACACCTAGTACAATTTCTTACACAGAAGGCAATAATGGATGTGCATTGTTTTGAATTGCCAAGGAATATATTTTTAGAGGCTCCTCAAATTCTTCCTATTCTCTGTTTAAGTCTCAGATTGCAAAGACTGATTCTTCTATTAAACGACGAGACTTCTTCAAGTGATAATCTCCAAATATTTTTCATCACTGTTTTCCCACATTCCTATTAGAAAATACAATTTCTGTTTCCACATGATAACACATTTATAGTAACTTTCAATAATCTATGGATTTTTAAAAAGTTCACCACCCTCTCAAGGTTCCAGGTAATTACTTATCTCCGTTATGAAGATAATATGGGGCTAGTTCACAGTATGTTGGTGACATGACTTAGAAAGTATTCACATGGCTTCAAGGTTAGCAATTTTATACTGTGTTAAGTCAAATGTAGAAAGAGCTTCTAATCATATGCACGCTGTGAAAGCAATCCACTTTCATGGAAAGACCATGGGGCAAAGAAACACGCGGCTTTGATTATAATTCTTTTTCTGTCATTAATTAGTTTTGTATCCTGTAGTCCATTCAACTTCCCTGGGCCTAAATTTCCCCACATATACTGCCATAATAATGACAGTAGCATTTATATTGAATTGAATTAACAGATATTTTGATTAAAATATCAGTGTAAACTCTAGAAAACACACTAGAATTTGGCCCGAATGACAAAATGACCCTCCAGACATTAGAACTTCTGTGAACTTTTGGTGAAGTCTCCCACAGAGGTCTCTGGATCATTACTCTGGGAACTGCAACATAAAACTCATTTTACTTCCTAGAAAAGGTCCTCAGTATTCTCAGTAGAATGGCTCAGGCTACAATGATCATAAATATTAAAAGTAATTGTATTTATTAATATTTTTATTTATACAGAACTAAGGTACATAAAGCATTTGTGCCGAAATGTAGTTGAACTCTCAATCACTTTCTACAGGGGATTACAAAAATCCTTTGGAATTATGGTTCGCCTCTACTTAGCTTAGAGTTACTAAAGATTCCATCTTCCCCCCTTCAGACTCACACGATATATAAATTTTGCATTATTATCTCAAGGTCTAGATTTACTCCTTCATGCATTGACACTGTACCTTATAGCTCTTCAATTTTTATCTTTATTTTGATCCTTGTTTCTGTACTGTTTTGTTTTGTTTTTCGCACCACATTCACTTTTCTCTTTCATCAGTCTTTTGTTGTTCTGTCAATGGTCAAGCATTTCTGCTGTGTACGGGTTCTTCCTCACTGGCTAATCGTGAACTTGCTGTTATTCAAGTGCTGCTGCCTATCCTGGTCCCTGTCAGATCTGTCTCTTGGCATCTCATGTGGATATTCCTGGTGGTCTTTAGTGTGTCTCTTCCTGTAGCTCTGAATTTGACTCAACGACCCTTAAAACTCCCTAATACCTCTCTTATATGAAAGCATTTTCCTCCCTGTATTTCTTCCTAAGGAATGCCTAATAAATGATGTGAAATAGCTAGTCAGATTCATCCTTACTTTAATTCAAAAATAAATTATAATCGGTAAAATTAAATTATCACTACATAATTAAAACTGCAGGAAACTTACTCATAGATCACCCAATTTCACTCTCTCTTTACTAATAAGGAAACCGAGACCCAGGAATGTTGGATGATTTTTTTTCCCAACGTCACAAAGAAAGTAAACATCGGTGACATGATTTGATTGTACTACTTGGACCATGACAGTCAGTGTTCCTTCTGTTGCATCATAATGCATGTGTTATTTGTATAAATACATCTGCTATTGAAAGCAAAATGTTCGTGCACCTTTGCATTTGGTATTACACCCGTTGGCTTTGATATTGGCCAACTTTTTGTAGTTTTTTTTTATTATATTTTCGTGGTTTTTTTGAAGTTGTTAGGAGTAGCATATTACAATTGAAATTTCAATGATATGGAAATTACTACTAAAGAAATCTTTATTACCCAAGGCATTCGCAAACATCTTCCTGCACAATATTAGAGAATTAACAGAGTAACTCAAAATTTAGTAATTCAAAGTGATACAGAGTCATGGGTCAAAGACAGCACTTGAACCCACGTCTTCCTCATTCTGAGGCAGGTTTTCCGATTTATAACACACACAACGTGATTGTGCCTCTCAGAACATTATAGACAAAAAAATATAATCATATATAGTCTTACTAACTCCAGTTAATATGCAATTAAAACTTGTAACGATGATATGTTTAAGCTAGTAGAGGAGTTATCTTATTTTCTCAGGAAGGAAATACATTACCACACAAATCCTTCCCTCCACAATCAATTTTCGATAACATCCTTGATTGATATTAGTCATAGATTACGTCTCTCTTGTCTAAGGAATTCACAGAATCCCTTCTCATAAAAAATGCCCCCCCAGCACAAAATGAGTAGTTCTTTTCCTAAGAAACCCTTAGAGTAGAATTTTAGAAAATCAACTTTGGGAACCATAAAACTAATGATAAAAACGAATGTTTATCTGCTGACTGACTGCCAGAAAACATGGTCTCTTCGTTAAACACCCCCTCAAGAAAACAAGTCAGAAGTATAAAAACTCTTTTCCTTTTCCCTTGGAGGCCATCAGTGTTTGGCTGGATCGTTTAGTCTGTTCGTGTGCTTCCTCATGGTATGCTTCTATTCCTTATTTCTCAGGGTGTACATTAAGGGGTTCCACACAGGGATGATGACAGCAAAAATTACAGTCATTGCCTTATCAATGGAGAAGGTGTGAACAGGCCTAACACACATAAAAATGCAAGGAACGAAGAATAAAACAACTGTGATGTGCGCATGCAGGTGGAAAGAGTTTTGCGTTGACTTTCTAGACTGTGGGTCTTCAGGGAACGTAGGATGACCCCATAGGACATAAGCAATATTGTAAAGATGACAACACAGAGTGCTCCTCCATTAGTAACCACTGAGAGTCCAATGATATAGGTATGGGTACAGGCAAGTTCTAGTAAGGGGTATATGGCACAGATGAAATGATCAATGATATTAGGACCACAGAAGGGGAACCTGGAAATAAAGTGAAGCCGAACAATTGAATGAAGGAAACCTCCAACCCAAGCTAGAGGCAGAAACAGAACACATACATGATATCTCATGATAACCAAATAATACAGAGGCTTACAGATGGTCACATAGCAGCAATAAGCCACTGCTACCAAGAGGAAGACCTCTGCACCTCCGAAGAAGTGAGGAATAAAAATTTGGCTCCTGCAAGCTTGGAAGGAAGTAGTCTTCTCATAGAGCAAGTCTATTATCATTTTGGGAGAAATAGCTGTGAAATAGACAGCATCCATAAGAGACAAATAGGCAAGGCAGAAATACATAGGGGATTCCAGAGACCGGCTGAAAATGACTATAGTCACACTCAGAAGGATACCCCCCACTGTTATAATGTAGATGGTTAAGAAGACAACAAATATTTTCTGAATCTCAGGATTCTGAGTAAGAGCTAAGAGCACAATCTCAGTCACATTGTTCCTGTTTTCCATTACTGTTTTCTTCTTTCTATAGTGCGTGTATTGAGAAGTCCAAATTGATTTGCCTATCAAGAAAATTATTATTACCATTAATTAGCTTTAGAATTGAGGGATAAACAACTATTGTGTTTTCACAAAAGCCTTTTGAAAAAGCAATCTTTTCAAATGGAAAAACTAAAGCATAACATTGTGAAACCTCTTTCAAACTTCAGAATGCCTTGGAATGATGAGCAACATGGAGTAGGTAAAGTAGGTAGATATGTTCACATTTCCGCCTGGGATGATGATTGTGGTATTAAAGATCAGATCCCTCAAAATAAGTTCTTCTGGTTCTTTAAAGCATGGGTAGTTGGCAAGGAAGTAACAATAAGCAATCTCAGGGAACCCCTTTGTTGGGATGCCTGTCCATTTACCAAAATTCAATGAGAAGGATGAGAGACAGCTTGATCCCTAGCTCTCTTTATACTATTAACTGGCGTGTGCATATTCCTGCGCTTTTAAAAGTCATTCATAAAAGGCTTCGGGATCTACCCGTGCATACTTTTGTATACGGTATCATTACTATGATGTTTGTTGTTAGTAGGAGTATAACTGATTTTTGATCAAGGCAACAACAGGAGTAACTCTAAGAAAATCGTACATTCATGGTTTGGAGGTGACCCTGGGTACTTAAGGGCCATGCCCACAGAATACTAACAGCGACCTGTCAACAAAGCAATGGAAGTTTAGAGTATGGGGCTTGGGATTCACTAGTTGTATATTATCTTAAGATGAATCTAATAATGACAGTTAAAATTGTTGAAATTTTATATTATATCTACTCAACTATGTTTTACTGAGTTACAAAAGGAAATGTGATTTGCATCAGTGAATGGAGTACCCACAAATAATGCTTTTGAAGTGTAGGAATCGATATTTATAAAACCTTTACAATATTTTGTAATTTACAGAATGCTTTAATGGAAATGCTATGCACAATTTACTTCACAATTCCATAAAACTATGATCTGATGAGTGACGGTATTGCTTTTGTCACATAAATCAAAACCCAAGATATCTATGCATATAATTTAATGAAGTGGGATAGCCTCTCAAATCAATGTTTATATATGTATATACACGTGATATAGGCATACAGTTACAAAGATTAAAAATTTCTATGATATGTTCACATAACACACGAATATATGCATATTCCAAAAGGTTTTCAACCTCCACATATTCACAGCCATATATTAGCACATATATACAGACAAGTAAGTCAAATCTTGAAAAAAAAA
>CM053775.1:49494094-49524106 GCA_028658325.1 Potorous gilbertii
CCAAAAAGAGTGTTACTATAAATATTTTTTGTACATATGGGACCCTTTCCCATTTTGATGATATCTTGGGTGTACAGTTCTAGAAGCAGTACTGTTGGGTCAAAGGGTACATTCATTTTTGTAGCTCTTTTGGCATGGTTCCAAACTGCTCTCCACATGATTGGATCAGCTCACAGCTCCATCAACAATGAAATAAGGTTGGAACACTCTCATAACTTTTTTTAGTTAAATTTATTTATTAACTTTTAACAATCATTTTCACAAAATTTTGGGTTCCAAATTTTCTCCCCATTTGTACCCGCCCCTCACCCCAATACACTGAGCATTCTAATTTCCCCTATCACCAATCTACCCTCTATTCTATCATAACTCCCTTCCCTTGTCCCCATGGTCTCTTTTGTCCTGTAAGGCCAGATAAATTTCTCTTCCCCTTTACCTGTTTTTCTTATTTCCTAGTAGCAAGAACAATACTCCACAGTTGTTCTTAAAGCTTTGAGTTCCAAATTCTCCCCATCCCGCCCTCCTTACACATCCCTATTGGAAAGGCAGGCAGTTCAATATAGGCCGTATATGTGTAGTTTTGCAAATGACTTCCATAACAGTCATGGTGTGTAAGACCAACTATATTTCCTTCTATCCTATCCTGCCCCCATTGTTTCTATTCTCTTTTTTGATACTGTCCCTCCCCAAGAGTGTTGATTTCAAATTGCTCCCTCCTCCCAATGCCCTTCCTTCCGTCATCCCCCCCAACCCTGATTATCCCGTTCTCCTTCATTTTCCTGTAGTGCAAGATAGGCTTTCATACCAAAATGAGTGTGCATTTTATTCCTTCCTTTAGTCGAATGTGATGAAAGTAAACTTCTTGTTTTTCTATCAGTTCCCTTCCTTTTCCCTCCACTGAAAAGTCTCCTACCTACCTCTTCTGAGAGATAATTTGACCCATTCCATTTCACCCTCTCTCCTTCCAATACATGTCTCTCTCACCACTTAACTTCTTTTTTTAAAGATATGATCCCATCCTGTTCAATTCACTCTGGGTTCTCTGTCTCTGTGAGTGGTTGCACGTGTGTCTGTGTGTGTGTGTGTGTGTGTGTGTGTGTGTGTGTGTGTAATCCCACCAACTACCCAGATACTGAAAAGTTTCAAGAGTTAAAGGATTGTCTTTCCATTTAGGAATGCAAACAGCTCAACTTTAGTAAGTCCTTTATGACTTCTCTTTGCTCTTTCCATTTTCATGCTTCTTTTCATTCTTCTGCTTGAAAGTCGAATTTTCTTTCCAACTCTGGTCTTTTCATCAAGAAAGCTTGAAAGTCCTCTATTTCCCTGAAAGAATTATTCCCCCTGAATTATTATACTTAGTTTTACTGGACAGGTACTTCTTGGTTTTAATCCTAGTTCCCTTGACTTCTGGAATATCCTATACCATGCCCTTTGATCCCTTAATGTAGAAGCTGCTAAACCTTGCGTTATCCTGATTGTATTTCCATAATACTGGAATTGCTTCTTTCCAGCTGCTTGCAATATTTTCTCCTTGACCTGGGAATTCTGGAATTTGGCCACAATGTTCCTAGGAGTTTCTCTTTTTGGACCTCTTTCAGGTGGTGATTTGTGGATTCCTTGAATACTTATTTTGCCCTCTGGTTCTAGAATATCAGGGCAGTTTTCTTTTATAATTCCAGGAAAGATGATGTCTAGGTTCTGTTTTTCATCATGGGTTTCAGGGATTCCCATAATTTTTAACTTGTCTTTCCTGGATGTAGTTTCCAGATCAGTTGTTTTTCCAATGATATATTTCACACTCTCTTTCATTTTTTCATTCTTTGCTTTTGTTTTGTAATTTCTTGGTTTCTCAGAAGGTCATTGGCCTCCATCTGTTCCATTCTATTTTGAAAGAACTATTTTCTTCAGTGAGCTTTTGAACCTCCTTTTCCATTTGGCCAGTTCTGCTTTTGAAAGCATTCTTCTCCTCATTGGCTTTTTGAACCTCTTTCGCTAATTGAGTTAGCCTATTTTTCAAGGTGTTATTTCTTCAGCATTTTTTTGGGGTCTCCTTGATCAAGGTATTGATCTGCTTTCCATGCTTTTCTTTCATCTCTCTCATTTATCTTCCCATTTTTTCCTCCACCTCTCTCATTTGATTTTCAAAATCCTTTTTGAACTCTTCCATGGCCTGAGCTCACTGAATATTTATTTTGGATGTTTGGACTACAGAAGCCTTGACTTCTATGTCTTTCTCTGATGGTAAGGATTGTTCTTCCTCATCAGAAACGATGGGAAGACATATCTGGTCACCAAGAAAATAACCTTCTTTGGTCTTATTTTTTGCCTTTTCTGAGCATTTCCCCATCCAGTTACTTGATTTCTGAGATTCCTCTCCACCGCACACCTTGCCTCCCGATCAGCCCAGCTAGTGCTTAGGGTCTGAGATTTAAATGCTGCTCTCCAGCCTCAGGGCTTTCATCAGGGTCAGAGCTGCTATTCAATATGAGATTAAGTTCAGCTGCTCCCGTCGGGGCAGGGCCACATCACAGGGCTCATTTCCCTCTGGGGTTTATACGCAGACTTTCAAATGGATCGGAGCTCTTGCTTTCCTTTCAATCCCCTGTCTACTGCTGCCTCTACTAACTCTCGAGGGGCCTGAGTTATGGAGACTCCCCACTCTCCTCTCGGCCATCCAAACAGTCTCTCTCACTGACCTTTGGTGTCTGTGGGTGGAAAGTTCTGCGTGTCCATTGGAGATTCCGCCCCTGAAGGCTGCTTAGATCTTTTCCTCTCGGGACTGTGTGGCCAAGGAAGGTAAACAGTTTACCCAAATTGAGTAACAAGTATTCTTTTCCCCTGTTTACCTTTTTATGCCTCTCTTGAGATCTTGGTTTGAAGATTGAACTTTCTGTTGCGTTCTGACCTTTCTATCAGTAAGGTCTGATAATCCCTTATTTCACTGAATGTGTTTCTCTTTTCCGGAAATTTTATGCTGGTACTTGCTTGGCAATTGATCCTTGCTTGTAGTCCCAGTTCATTTGTTTACTAAATATCATATTCCACTCCTTTCAACCTTTTAACGTAAAAGCTGCAGGGTCCTATGTGATCCTGGCGGTAGCTCCTTGATATTTGAATGGTTTCTTTCTGGTTGCCTGTAGTATTTTCTCCTTCACTTGATAGATCCTGAATTTTGCAACAGTGTTTGCTCTTGTTTTTATGTTGAAATACCTTTCAGTAGGTGAATCGTGGATTCTTTCAATGACTCTTTTGCCCTCTTGAGCTCGCAGTTCTGGGCAATTTTCCTTGAGGATTTCTTGGAAGATATTGTCCCGTCTCTTTTTTTCGTCGTGGCTTTCTCTTCTGCCAGTAATTCTTAAATTTTCTCTTCTGCATCTATTTTCCAGGTTCCTTGTTTTCCAGGTTAGATATTATACATTTTCTTCTATCTTTTGGTTCTTTAGATTTTATTTGACTGATTCTTTTTTTTTTCTTTTTTTACTTATTTTAACACAGTTTATAACAGATAAAGCAATTCAAACTTTTGGTCAGATGATACTTCTTTTTGAAACATTTGCAGTATGAACCACAAAAAACTTTTTTAAAAACATTAACCAACTGAGACACAAATAATATGTATATTGCTAACTTCACAAGGTCTTCACCCAGGTGCCTCGACAGTGTTACTAAGAATTAAAGGACCCTAACTTATTGTTGTTGGTCTAAGGTCCTACGCTTAATAGCTCAATTTTAGAAAACCTCAGATGTTGCCCTACCAGTAACCTGTAAATAAATATATCTGGTATCAAGCTTACAAATCTTTTGACAATAGGAAATTGCCACCAGGAGGAGGGACAAAGCAGGGATACAATATCTCCCCAACTTCATGTCAGTTCTAGGCAGAATTAGATTATCCACTTGTGTTCAGTCAGGCTTAACGTCTTCCAGGTGTCAGTGGGGAAACTGTGCCAGGATAATCCCACCTCAGCCCATGCTGAACAATCTCTTTCCCACCCTTCCCTTGAGATTACCTTATGCAGTTCATACCAGCATCTCATCAGCTGACTGCAGTCGTGAATTGGAGGCTCAGATAGCCTTTCTTGCAACCCATACCTGGAGTTAGACTCAGAAGAACAATAACTTAACGGTCCCATAGCATCAAAAACGACAAGTTCCAGTAACAAGGTTTCAAATATGATTATAGTTTCACTTTAGCTAAGGGACATCTTTTGAGGCAAGTCTTTAGTGGCTCATATGCCTTCCTATGCATGTTCTAGTTCCTGATTAAATGGCAACCATAAAATCTAATTTACTATTAAAACCTTGACTTTTCCATCAATGCCACATTTTATCCGAGGTTACCTTCCTCTAGGAAATTTAGGCTGAATTTTTTTTCTCCAAACTAAAGATATAATTGATATATTTTCAGTAATTAATGCAGTCTATTGTTTTAATACTAATTGCTTATACCTCACATTGTAACATATCCAATTTTTCTGCCCGTCACTCCCTCCCCCTCCTTCCTCATACCTTGCATTCTGCTTACTCCTTCCTTCAATGCACCCTTAGATCCATCACACCTCACCCCTCTCCTGTCCCCATCTTCTCTCTTATCTTTCAGGGCAAGATAAATTTCCATGCCTCATTCTCTGTAGTTCTTATTTCCCTATTATATGCAATAAAAATTTTCAAAATTCCTTTCTAATACTTTGAATTCCACCTTGTCTTCTCCTCCCTTCTCTCCTCAGACTCTCTGAGAAGGGAAGCAATTCAATTTTGGGAA
The DNA here is from genome assembly GCA_028658325.1 of Potorous gilbertii. Lineage (NCBI taxonomy): Eukaryota > Metazoa > Chordata > Mammalia > Diprotodontia > Potoroidae > Potorous > Potorous gilbertii. The sequence goes on from CM053775.1 coordinate 49,498,857, forward strand.
GACTTCCATAATAGTTATGCTCTGCAATACTAATTATATTGCCTTCTGTCCTACTCTCTCCCCCCTTATTCTTTCCCCTAGAATTGACCTTGCCCCTTATCGAAAATGTTTATGTCTGGTGTCTTCTTCTCCCACTTTCTCTCCCTTCTAACATTCCCCTTGCTCCACTTGTTGTCTCCTCTCCTTCTTTCCTATAGTGTGATAAAAATTTTAATCTCAAATTTAGTGAGCATGTTATTCCCTCCTTCAGCCACGTGTGCAGAGTGTAGGTTTATTATTCCCCTCCTCCCCTTCTCCCTTATCACCTCCATTGTGTAAGATTTTTCTTATCTCTTTTATGAGGTACAGTCTGCCCCATTCCATTACTCCCATTATCTTCCAGGAATTGTGTCCTTCACCTCTAAATTTTTATTTTATTTATTTTAGTGTGTGTGTGTGTGTGTGTGTGTGTATGTGTGTGTGTGTGTGTGTGTGTGTGTGTGTCTGGATATCATCTCTTCTGATATAACAACCCTGTACTCTCTGTCTATCTATGTGTATGTGTGTTTGTATATGTACAATCTCTTCAACTACCCAAATACTGAGAAAAGATTTAAGAGTTAAAAATACTTTCTTTCCATGTAGTAATGTAAACAGTTCCCCTTTAGAGAGTCTTTTATGATTTTTCTTTCCTGTGTACCTTTTAATGCTTCTCTTGGGAAGTCAAATTTTTAAATATAGATCTGTCTTTTCAACATGAATTCTTGAAAGTCGTCTATATCACTGAATGGTCATTTATTCCCTTGAGGTATTATATTCAGATTTGCTGGGTAGGTCATTCTTGGTTTCATTCCCAGTTCCTTTGACTTCTGAAATATCCCATTCCAAGCCTTTTGATCCCTTAATATTGAAGCTGCCAGATCCTATGTTATCCTGATTGTATTTCCATGGTACTCAAATTGTTTCTTTCTACCTGTCTGCGGTATTGTCTCCTTGATCTGGGAACTCTGAAATTTGGCCATAATATTCCCAGGAATTTCTCTGTTCCAGTCTCTTTGAGGGAGTAATTGGTGAATTCTTTCAATATCCATTTTCCTCTCTGATTCTATAATGTCTGGGCAGTTTTCCTTAATAATTTAATGGAAGATAATGTCTAGGCTTTTTTTTTTATTATGGCTTTCAGGTAGTCCAATAATTTTTAAATTATTTCTCCAGGATCTATTTTCCAGGTCATTTGTTTTTCCAATGAGTTGTTTCACATTGTCTTCTATTTTTTCAAATTTTTGGTTTTGTTCAATAACTGCTTGGTTTAACTCATGATCATTCGTTTCCCTGGACTCAGCTCTCTCTTTCAACGAATTATTTTGTTTACTGAGCTTTTGAACCTTCTCCTCCATTTGGGTAATTCTGCTTTTTAAAACCTCTTTCTCCTGGTTGGCTTTTTGGACCTATTTTTCCCACTGAGTTAGTCTCTTTTTAAACCTGTTATTTTCCTCCTCATTTTTCGGTTTTCCTTTAATAAGCTGCTAATTTGTTCTTTAAGGTCTTCTTTTGCCTGAGCCCAATTTAAGTTCCTTTTGGAGGCGGAGGCCTTAACTTCCTCTGACTTTATGCCTTGTTCTTCCTCATCCACAATGATGGGGGGAGATACCTGATACCGCAGAAAGTATCCTTCTATGTTCTTATTTTTTCCCCTTTTGGGGGGTCGTGTTCCCAACCAGTTACTTGACTACTGAGTTTCCTCTCCACAACCTCCTGACCTCCAGTTCTACCAAGCAGGCCCTTGGGGGCTGAGATTCAAATGATCTGCTCCCAAATCTCAGGGCTTTCGGTAGGGGCAGGACTGCTATTCAGTGTGAGATTAAGATCAGCTACTCATATGGGGGCTTTGCTGCCACACAGGGCTAACCTCCCACAGGGGGTTTACGATGAGACCTTCAGCAATGATTGCATGCTGCTTTAGGTGCCCCTTCTGCTGCTGCCTCTGCTGCTGCCTCCTGAGGCGATCTGAGTTATGGGGACACCCTGCTCCCCTCTCGGCCAGCCGAAAAGACCCTCTCACTGACCTTTGGAGCACGTGAGTTGAGGGATCTGTGCTTCCACTGGAGATTCTGTCCCTGAATCCTGCTCGGATCTGCACTCTTTGGTGCCTTATGGCCAAAGCAGGGCTGGACTCTACTCAGAGTTCCATAAATGACAGACCTTTCTTGTTGGACTTTCAGGTTTCTCTGGGATAGAAATCTCCTCCACTCTGTTCTTCTGTGGCTTCTACTGCTCCAGAATTTGTTGAGAATTCTTTACAGGTATTTTATGTGCTGTGGGGTAGGTGCTAGCGTATGTGTATCTTTCTACTCAGCCAACTTGACTCCTCCTCTATTTGACCGATTCTTGACGTCTCATAGAATCATTAGCTTTTACTTATCCAAATCTAATTTTCATTAAATTGTTTTCTTCAGCTAACTTTTGCATCTCTTTTTCCATCTGTCCAGTTATTGCTTTTAAGGAATTATTTTCTAAAGTTAGTTTTTGTATTTCCTTTAACATTTTTCAAATTTTCCCAGTTAGATTTTATGCTTCCTTTTTTATTTGTTCAATTTTCCTTTTCGAAAAGCTATTCTCTTCGATGAATTCTTTTTTCCATACTTTTAAAATCATTGGCCATTCTTTCTTCTATTTCCTTCTTCAATTCTTCCCAGAGTGCTCTTTGTACATGTGAGCATTGCATAATGCCTTCTGAAGTTTTAGATGGGAGTGCGGTCTCAATACTGACTTCTTTGGCCCTCGTATTTTGGTCTTTGTCCCCATAGAAAGATTGTATGCTCTTTTCCTTCCTCCTCTACGTCTTGCTCGTGATGGTGAGGCTTTGTGTGTTGTGACGTCTGGTCCTTTCAGGTAGAAGCTAGCGAACCTTGTGCTGACATGGCTGGTGTGAGAAAGCTGAGACAGGCTGGATTTTTCTATTTCTATTTTTATTTTTAGTTTTTTGGTTTTTGTCTCTGATTAGCTCTGGAGCTTGCTCGTTATGTGTGGGGGAGGGATGGTCTGATCATGGAAGATCTCCACAGCTGATCTAGAGCTAAGGAAACTTCAGCACTTGATGATCTTGGCTGCTGTATTATCTTCCTGTTTCCCATGAGGCATGCCTGAGGGTTCATGTGGGAGGCCCCATTCCCCTGGGTCTCCGAATCACCTTTTGGTTGGTTTGCTGAGGCGGGTCTATCGGGAACAGCTCCAACCCTCTGCTACAATAAGAGAAATTCCCCTTAGCGATGTTCCTAGCCTCAGGTGATGTGAAAGTCTTTGCCACTTCCACTGATCCCAGCGATCCAGAATTTTTCTGGGAAAATACTATGCGGTTCTTTCCAGGTCAATAAGGGGAGGGAGAGAGAGCATTTACTGATTACTTCTCCATTTTGGCTCCCTGAATTTCAAGTAGATGACTCACAGGCATTTGATCTCTGGGATGAAAGTCTCAGGAGCAGCTGTTGAAGATATCTGGAGCTCCTTCCACGGCTCTCAGTTGCTTGTCTCTGCTGGATTCTTTCCCTGAGCTACTATTCCCCCATGTTGCTGCTTCCTTAGACTGCTCCAGGGCTTTTCTGCACTGCCCTTCCACCACAGGGAAGCTGTGCTGCTCACTGTATGCTCCTCCATTCAGTGGAACAGATCCTTCCCGTAGACTTTCCAGTCTGCCCTAGGCTGAAAATATGCCGCAGTCTGTCTCTTTTTGGATTCTGCACCTCCAAGATCTGTTCAGATTTTCTTTTTAGAGGTATCTGAGGGAGTTTTCTAAGAGTGTAGGTGAGCAATTGCTCTCACTCCCACATCTTGGCTCTGTCTCATATAGAAGATCTTTTAAAAAGAATTTACAAAACAAATGATGGAGATGGAGGAAAAAATTTAAAAATTAAAAATAAAAACAAACAAGGAGGTTATGAAAAGAGAGTCAAACTATTAGAAACAGAGATCAGGAATGTTAAGGAAGAAAATGACCTCTTTAAAAGCAGAATTGTGCAAAGTAAAGCAAGAGAAATTATAAGATAAAGAAATAATTTTAATTTTATTTTTATTTCATAAATTTTATTTATTTATTTATTTTTAGAGTTTGACATTCATTTTCACAAAATTTTGCTTTCCAAATATTCTCCCCATCTCTCCCCTTTCCCTCACTCCATAACACCTTGCATTCTGATTATCCCTTCCCTCTATGTTCCCTCTCTTCCACCACATCCTGTCCTGTCCTTATCCCCATCTTCTCTCTTTCCTTGTAGGGCAAGATACATTTCTGTACCTCATTACCTGTACTTCTTATTTTCCAGTTATATGCAATACCATTTCTCATCATTCGTTTCTAATACTTTGCATTCAAACTTTTCTCCCACTCTCACTCCCCATCCACCCCCACTGAGAAGGCAAGCAATTCAATATAGGTTGTATATGTGTTGTTTTGCAAAAGGACTTCCAGAGTAGTCATTATGTGTCAGACTAACTATATTTTCCTCCATCCTAAACTGTCCTCCATTTATTCTATTCTGTCACTTGACGTTGTCCCTTACCAAAAGTGTTTACTTCTAATTACTCCCTTCTCCCATTTGCCCTCCCTTCTATCGCTCCCTCAACCTACCCATCCTCTTCTACCCTACTTTGCTGTAGCGTAAGGTAGATTTTAATACCAAATAGAGTGAGCATGTTATTCCCTCCTTAAGCCATATGTGAAGAGAGTAAGCTTCACTTTTCCCCTCTCACCTACTCCCTTTTCATTTCCTACCTCCTGTCTTTTCTCCTCCACTGAAGAAGATTTTTCTTAACTCCTTTATGAGTGATAATTTGCCCCCTTCCGTTTCTACCTTTCTCCTCCCAATATATTCCTCTCTCACCCCTTAATTTGATTTTTTTATAGATTTCGTCCATTCTGATTCAACTCAACCTGTGCTCTCTCTGTGTGTGATTGTGTGCGTGTGTGTGTGCGTAGTTCCTCCACCTACACAAATACTGAGAAAAAACCTCAAGAGTTCCAAATATTATCTTTCCATGTTGTATTGTAAAAAGTTCATCTTTAGAATGTCCTTCATGATTTCTCTTTCCTGCTTACATTTTCATGCTTCTCTTTATTCTTGTGTTTGAAAGTCAAGTTTTCTCTTCAGTTCTGTTCCTTTTATCATGAATGCTTGGAAGTTCTCTCTATCACTGGATGACCACTTTTCCCTTGAAGTATTATACTGAGTTTTGCTGGGTAGGTGCTTCTTGGTTGTAAACCCAGCTGCTCTGATTTCTGGAATATACTGTTCCAAGCCCTTTGATCCCTTAATATCGAAACTTCCAGATTCTGCATTATCTTGATTGTATTTCCACAGGACTTCAATTGTTTCCTTCCAGCTGCTTGCAATATTTTCTCCTCGACCTCGGGACACTGAAATTTGGCTACACTATTCCTAGGATTTTCTCTTTTCGGGTCTCTTTCAGGAGGTGATTGGTGTATTCTTTCAATATTTGTTTTACCCTCTAGTTCTAGAATATTACGGCAGTTTTCTTTCATAGTTTCAGGAAAGATAATGTCTAGGCTCTTTTTTTATCATGATTTTCAGGTATTCTCTTAATTTTTAAACTGTCTCTCCTGGATCTCTTTTCCAGGTCAGTTCTTTTTCCAATGAGATATTTCATTCTTTTGGTTCTGTTTTGTGATTTTTTGACTCTTAAAATTTTTAACTTCCATCTGCTCCACTCTCACTTTAAAAGAACCATTTTCTTCAGTGAGCTTTTGGACCTCTTTTTCCATTGTATTCATTCTTCCTTTTAAACCCTTCTTCTCCTCATCGGCTTTTTGGTCCGATTTTTCCAATTGAGTTAGCCTATTTTTAAAGATTTTATTTTCCTCAGCATTTTTTGGGTCTCCTTTAGCAAGCTATTGACTCGCTTTTCAAGCTCTTCCATGGCCTGAGATGATAATTACATATTTATTTTGGAGGTACTGGACACAGAAGCTTTCACTTCCTCTTACAGTAAGCACTGTTCTTCCTCATCTGAAAGGATGGAAAGAGGTACATGTTCAATGAGAAAGTAACTTTCTACATAGGCTTATTTTTCTCTGTTTTGGGCAATTTCCAGCCAGTTAACTGACTTCTGAATCCTTTGTCAACAGGAGGGCTCTAGTGCTCAGAGCTGAGATTTAGATCAGCTGTTCAATTTCCCCAGGAGATTTAGGCAGAATGCTTCACAAATAGATGGTGTCACCACTTCCTTGGTTTATTGCTAGAAGGGGACCCTGCTTCCCTCTCGCCCAATTGGGAAAGCCCTCTCACCAACCTTTGAACTTTTCTTTGGCGCTTGTTTGTTGAGGGATCTGAGACTCTCCACTCCTATTAGGGATTCTGCCCCTGAGGCCTGTTCTTGTCCTGTTCTTCCCAAGGCTGGTTCTGGTAGTCCAAGCCTGAGCTCTGCTCTGCTCCACATCCCATGCGATAGACCTTTCCTTGTGGCCTTCCAGGTTACCTTTGCCTGGAAATCTCTTTCACTCTCTCGTTCTGTGACTTCTCCTGCTCTAGAATTTGCTTTGAGTAATTTTTACAGATATTTTACGGTCTGTGGGGGAAGAGTTAGAGTATGTGTGTCTTGGCACTGCACTGTCCAGAAATAATTAAACGAAAATAATTGAACAAAACATAAATAATGAAAAAATAGAAGAGAAGGCAAAACATCTTATAAGGAAAAACGTATTTTCAGAATTGATCAAAAAGGGAAAATATAAAAATAATCAGATTAACTGAATGTTATGATCAATAACGCAATATTGATACAATAACACTAGTAATAATTAAAGAATTGAGTCGTGAAACATTGTAATATGGGGGTTTGGGAAAAAATAGAAAGGGAAAACATCCACTGATCACCACCTAAAAGATATCATATGAGGAAAACTCATTGGAAGATCAAAGTCAAATTCAGAAACCGCCATCTCAATGACAATATACTAAAAGCATTAAGATTAAAAGAGTTTCAATATCATGGAGCCACAACGAGAATCGCACAAGCCCAAGCAGGAGAGAATTATATTTAAAAAAATTAGTGTAAAAATAAAAAAATAAACAGAAAACTTCAAGTTAACAGAGGAATTGATTATTTTTTCCCTTTCTCTAGAATATCCACTGCAGCACCACAAACACATCATATGACATATCAGTTGTCATTTTAAACACATTTAGCAATATTCTTCATAAGATGATCTCTGCACCTTTGTTAAGAGAATTAATTACTCTTAGAAATGTCAAAAAGTGTGGATATTTCCCTGATGGACTAGGACACTTTTAAGAATTTTATTTTTAATTCCAAATTGTCTCCCTTCTTTCGTACCCTCTCCCACCTACTGAGAAGGCAAGAAACACAATGTCCATTTTACATATGAAGTTGTGCAAAACGTTTCCATATACCATGTTAGAGAAAAAGAAAATAAAGAGAAATAAATGTTATAATCTCCAGTTAGAATCAATCTCTCTTTCTGAATATAGTTAGCATTTTTCATCAAACCATCATGTGCTTACAAAAATAGCTCCAATAACAACAAAATTTGGTTTCTAATACTAATGACGGAAAGTTTACCTTCTTTCTTGAGGTATTCAGGTCCTACTTTCTCAGTCTCAAAAAATAAAGTCCTAGGAATGCAACAGTATTCTATCATTTCCCGTGTGATACCTCATTGCTTGGCCAGGACATCCATTACCTTACAGCTGGACATCACTTTTCTGCTCCAAATCTTCCTCATTGCATTTTTCATCTCTCTGTTTCTCAGAGTGCAGATCAAAGGGTTCAGCATAAGAATAATGACAGTATAAAATACAGTTAGAAATCTATCAATGGGGAAATTACAGACAGGCCTAACATACATGAAAATACATAGGATAAAGAACAAGACAACTGTGATGTGGGAGATGCAAGTAGAGAGGGCCTTTTGTCGACTTTCTGAACTTTGGGTTCTCAAAGAGTGCAGAATGACACCATAGGAGATAAGCAAGGGTACAAAGATAATTGTGCATATTGCTTCCCCATTGGCAAAGACTGAGATAGCAATTATGTCGGTATCTGCACAGGAAATTTCCAGTAAAAATACATGTCACAAATGAAATGATCAACGTTATTGGGTCCACAGAATAAGAGACTAGCAATACAAAAGAAAGGAACTAAAGAATGCATGAAATCTCCAATTCACGATACCACCAACAGCAAAACACTGAAAGTCATCTCGTAATGAATGAGTAATATAACGGAATGGAATAAAGTTAGTGAAGACTGCTCAGTGCTTAATAAAAGGATTTTAGTAGATGGTTAGTCCTAAGCTTCAGTTTTCCAGAAATCATATGCCACATGAACATAAAAAAAAAAAACTCCCCTTGGGTTGCCATCACAATCCCCCCTGGCCCACTTGGGTTGCTATATCAGCATGACATAGCTCCCCCTTGAGGTGCCACATCAACATCTACATCAACATAAGGCTTATTGGTTATTCACAGGGAAGACTGTCGTGTTTAGACTGTGAGCCTGCCTCCCAGCCAATTGGGGGAAAAAGGCCAGAGGGTGAGGTGGGATCTGTGTTAGGGCTGTATAATCTCTATTTTTGCCTTCCATAATTACCTCACTCTCCTGATGACTTATCAGAGAGGAGATGCCCTTTGTCATGAGATCGTAATAAAATATTGCTGCTTTGCTTCTACCTTGAGACACTTCTGATTTTTATTTGAGTCGATGGTCTCAGACCCACACAGTTTTGAGGGCCCTGCCAGGACCCACCCACTTGTCAGAAAATATTCCTTTTCTGAGTCCATGGGCCGGCCCCCAAGGTAATTTTCTCTGGCGGTCCTTGGATCTTTGGAACGGTAGGACTCATCCCCAAGCGGGTAAGATCTGGAGGAGGAAATCTTGGAGAAGCCAAATGAAAGCAAGTGGTGAAGCTTCAGAGCACATTAGTAAGGACAGAAAGTCGGTCAGATTCAGTCACGTAAGTTGTGCATGCATGACCTAGGTAAGCTAAACCCAGGAAACCTTAGAGGTTGGTGAATGCCTGCGTGACTGATAAAGGGACGGTGACCTCTCTTGGTAGACAGATTGTTTTGAAAGTATAGAACAGGTTAATTCCCTCAGGCTCTGACTGGAAGGGGAGGGTGACCTCCTTTTGGTTAAAATTCATCATGAGACAGGAACAGTTCCGGACTACCAGTACCAAAAAATCATGAGATATTCTAAGGACAATCCTTTGGGGAATAAATTTGAGAATTGGGATTAATTATCAAAGTATAAGGGAAAGGGTAAGAAGAAAATGATAAAATATTGTTGCATATTTTCCCCGATAGGAGGGGGTGTATTTTGATCAAATTTGGAGGGCAGCAATGAAAGCTTGGGAAACTGCCTATCTGATAGCACAGGGAGGACTTAAAGGGGAACAAAAATTTCACCTGAGATACCCTAACTGGGATCATAATGATATTGCTCATAGAAAGCACCTGTGGAATCTTAGAACACTCATAGGGCAGGAGATCCAAGACGCAGTTCCCTGGAGTCAAAATATGAATAAAGTTTCAGAAATTAGGCAAGAAAGAGATGAAACTCCATCAGAATACCTAGGGAGACTAAAAAAAGTATGAGGAAATGTTCTGGAATGTGTGAAGGTGAACAAACCCAGACCATACTCAGATTCTATTTTGTAACCAGTTCCTGGTCTGACATAAATAAGAAAATTGGAGGGCTGGAAAACAAAGCCTTTGGATGAATTGTTGGAGGTTGCACAGAAAGTATATGTAGCCAGGGGAGAGAGTGCAAATCTTTGAAGCAACAAAGGCAGTCTTTAAAGCAACAGAGAGAGCAGACTGAGGTTATGCTACAGACTGTACAAACTTTACCTAGATCACTCAATGGAGGATGAGGTCACCACAGTGAGGTGGAGGTAGGGAAGGGAATTTCCCACCCCAGGAATATCCTTCCCGGAGCATGGGCATGGGGGGTCATTTCTCAAACTCACCATGTAGGTTGGAACTGTGGGAACGAGGGTCACTTTAAGAGGGAGTGTCCTATGCCTCTTGGAGTTGCCCTGTTGGTACAGAAAGCAGAGATATTTTTGTCTTTGGGTAGGAGGATGCCCGGATGGGGAGAAAACAGTGATACAGGTAGTGTGTGTTGCCCCGAGGATACACAGAGTCCCTGAACCAATTTAACCAAGGACTTGAAACAGTTCTTGAGGGGTTCCCGTCTCCTTGTGGAACCCGAATATTTCATGACTTATTGATTACCAGAGATAGGAGGGAGCATGTTAGTGAAGCATCCATACAGTTGTTGAATTATTTAGGGTAGCAGGGACTCGTGGTTTCAAGGGGGAAAAGAAGTCAAATATTTAGGGCATCTGATTAGTGAAGCAAGTGACTTAACGATGTCAGGGTCCGGAGAATCCTCTATACCCTTGTGCCCCAAACAAAAAGAGCACTAAGCAACTTTTTAAGATTAGTGGGTTATTGTAGACATTGGACTGACTCATATGCTAATATGACGAAATGCTGGTGTGATCACCTATTGGATGAGAGCCCAGAAGTTATCTTTTGGGATGAGGAAAGTGAGGAAAAATTTGACTAGTTTCATTCTTGGTCCTAGCCCTTCCCTCATTAGAAAAAAATCATTCTATTTTAATGTAAATGCCGACAAAGGGATTGCTCTTAGGGTTCTGGCACAAATAAGAGGAGGGCAGAGAAGACCAGTAGCCTTTCTATCTAAACTCCTAGACTCCGGAACCAGAGGATGGCCTACTGCCTTGCTGGTTGAAGAGAGTCGAAAGCTTACGTTTGGTGGAAGCTTCATAGTAAGTGTTCCACATCAGGTGAGGACGATTCTTAGACAAAAAGCAGGAAGGTGGCTAATCAACTCAAGGATTCTAAAATATGAGGCTATATTGCTGGAACAAGATGATTTGCTTTTGTCACAGGACTGGAATGTGGATCCTGTCTCCCTTTTTACTGGTAGCCAAGAGGGTGAACAAGAGATAGGGCACTATTTCATGGACATCAAAGATCTCCAGACCAAGGTGTGGGAGGATCATCAAGAATCTCCACTTCCTGGAAGACCAACTTTATTTTTGGATGGATTTTCAAAAATGGTAGAGGGAAAAAGGAAAAATGGATATGCCATCAAAAATGGAGATCAGAATTCCCTGGTGGAATCTGGGGGTTTGATCAAGCCCTGGTGAGCGCTAACATGTGAGCTCTAAGCTCTAAATCAGGCTCTAAAATTATTAAAAGGAGTAGAGGGTAATGGACACACAGACTCTAAATATGCTTGGGGCGTTTCACATGTGTTTGGGAAAGTATGGGAAGAAAGACGCATGGTAAATAGCAAAGGGAAGAATTACATGCCACACAAAGTGTTACAGAATGTATTGCTCCCTGAGTCAATTGCAATTATTAATGTAAAAGGACACCAGACTGGAATCTCATTTGAGACTAGGGGCAACTAACTTGCTGATGAAGAGGCCAAGAGGTCGGGAGAAGGGGAACTTGAGTCAGGTGACCCAATGATGGTTTTGATTCCCTCCTTTCCCCCTAGTCTCCCCTCTTCATCATTTTCTCAGGAAGAAATTAAAAAGGCCCAAGATCTTGGGGCTCAGGATAGCCATGGGCATTGGTTCCTTCCAGATGGTCAAGAGGTACTCATCAAAGCAGATATGCGACGAGTGCTGCAACAGTTGTACCATGGTAGCCACTGGGGTGACCAGAAACTGTGTGATATAGTCTTAACCCGATTTGTGTCTCCAGATCTATGCACTCTAGCTCGGCAGTTGGGAGACGGTTGTTTTGTCTGTCCAAGGACTAACAAGTCAATTCAATGCTAAACTCCTCTGGGAGGACGACCTCCGGGTATTAGATCCTTCCAGAGTATACAGGTACGTTTTACTGAGTTGACCCCAGTGGGTTGTCTTAAATATCTACTGGTTGAAGTGGACCATTTGACCTCAGGGGTGGAATCTTACCCCTTGGCTCTTGCAAATGCTCAAGTGGTTAGCAAAGTACTGATTGAACACATAATTCCAAGATATGGAACAGTTGAGAGGACAGAATCGGATCAGGGAACACATTCCATGGCTAAAGTTCTCCAATCTCTACAAACTCTACATATATCATAGGTGTTTTGTACTCCCTGGCACCCTCCCTCACCTGGAAAGTTTGAAAGGATGAATCAGGAAATTAAAAGAGAGCTCATCAGATTGACACTCAAAACCCACTTACCTTGGACATGGTCATCCTTACCCAGGAATAAAGAATGGGGAGAGTTGAGACCCAATATTTGAAAGCAAAGACAGGTTCCTTAGAGAATATATATCTACCCTGGCAAGACATATTCCTGTCTTGCAGAATCGAGGCTTGATAGCCCAAATTCCTCCTCTGGGATTTCCTGTGCATTGATTCCAACCTGGTGATTGGGTGTTGATTCAGACATGGAAGGAAGAAAAACTCACCCCATCTTGGGAGGGACCCCTCCAGGACTCATCACACCGCAATAAAGAGCCTGGTGACTCCTCCTACTGAATGGACGGTGAATCCCGTAGGATCTGAAGGGATGAAGGTGCACTTCCAGAAAAGACGACCCACTGGGTCCCATAGCCCATGAAAGAACAAGTATTGGAAGTTTATAGGGTCTTTATTATTACTGATTTTATGGGCTTAATCTTTTTCTTTCTAGGCCTATTTAATTGTATAAGGGTTACACATTTCTATGTTTCCCCTGGAGCATCCTCTGTCCAAAATGATTAGGCTGGAAGGGAAAGCTGAGAGATCAATACGACTCATGGTGCTCAAGGAACAGGGCTGGAAACCAAGAGATCAGGAGAGACAGCCCAGTCCTGATGGCTTGGAAAAAGAGCGGGATATGATAACTGAAGCTCTGTATCAGCAGTGGAAGGAGAAGCCTTCAAAGGTATAAAAATAAGAGGAGGGACTGAATGGAATGAATTTAGTGAAGACTTCTCAGTGCTTAACAAAAGGCTTTTAGTAGATGGTTAGGCCTAAGTTTCGGTTTCCCAAAAATAATATGCCACATCAACATAGTACAACTCCCCTTGTGTTGCCATTACAACACCCCTGGCCCCTTTGAGTTACCATATCAGCATAACACAACAACCTCGGGTTCTCATAACACAACCCCACCTTTACTCCTTGAGTTTCCATACCAACATAACACAAATCCCCACTTGGGTTGTACATCAACATCTACATCAACATAATGCCTATTCGTTATTCACGGAGAAGACTGTCGTGTTTAGATTGTGAGCCTGTCTCCCAGTCAATGGGAGAGAAAGATCAGTGGGGGGGGGGGAATCTGCGTTAGGACTATATAATCTCTATGTTTGCCTTATGTAATTGCCTCACTCTTCTCATGACATATCAGAGAGGAGATGCCCTTCCTCGCGAGATCATAATAAAATCTTGCTGCTTTGCTTCTACCTTGAGAGTTCTCTGAGTTTTATTTGAATCGGTGGTCTCGGATCCATGCACAAGGGTCTATAACTGGCTACTTAGCGATCATAGGCCATAAAAATGAGGAGGAAAACGTCAGCCCCAATAAATAGGCGTTCCAAGAAGAGCTGTCCTATGCAAGCTTTGAAAGAAATGGTTGCCTTTTCATAGAGCGTTTCTAGGGTCATTTTAGGGACAAGGGCAGTGGAATAGGTGCCATTCACAAAAGACAACAAGGCAAGAAAGAAATACATAGGAGATCTCTAGCTCTCACTTCCTACGAAAGTTCTGATAATCAGGATGTTGCCTTATCATAGTTAAAATGTAGGTAATTAAGAATACAGCAAATAGCATTTCTTGTACCTCAATATTCTGGGTAAGGACCAGGAAGATAAACTCGGTGACATTGTTCCTGTTTCCCACGTTTTTTTGGGTAAGTGGAAGTGAGAGTAAAAGTTTATTAGCTATAACATCAGACTTGTAGTTTGTGGAGCCTTGAGTTCAATTCTCACATCTGCCCTTGTTTACAGAAAATCTGCTTAATCTTTATGGGCATCAGTTTCCTCACCAGAAAATTGATCACAACATAACACTTCCTGCTTCATAGAGATTTTGTAGGGCAGAGGGAACAAAAGAAATGATAGATATTCTGCCTGCAAATTTTAATCTTGCCTACAAAACCTGATTATTCTGTGGTTTCAGAAGTCAAATTTTTACCTATTAAGATAATTATAGAAAATAAACATTTTATTGACCCCCTTTTTATATGACTTTCATTCCTCAAATATGTCCCCCTACATGTGAAAATATACGAAATAAGCCTTACACATAGTTTCACTTCTTTGTAAAAAAGGGAATAAGGCATTCTCTCTCAAGTATTTCCAGTGATAAGTTTGATCACAATAATTGCATTACATTTCAATTTTCCTTTCTAGTTATATTATTGTTCATTTTGTGAAGATCGTTTCCTGTTTTCTAGCTATTTGACTATGCTTTAATTCATAAAAATCTGTTATTTCTCTAAATTACAGATATTCATATTTTCTAATAATGCAGACATAATCTGCCATATTTGAGTATTCCCCAATAAATTTGCATCCGTATTGGATGTTTTTGCTACAAAAAGTGCTGTAACGATTTTTATTTAAAAGTCAGTTTACTGGTGTCCTCTTGGGTGGCTACCTGGCATTGAGTTTCCTCATTTCCAATGGCATGAACACTACTTTCTTTCTGGAAACACAACTTTTTAAATTGAAGTATCAGTGTTCTTCTAAAATTTTCAACGCACTTCCACTCCAATAACATAATTTGCTCTCACAAAAGAAGAACAATAGTTTTTAGTGATTCCAGAGAAAAAGAGGCTAAGGGATGGAAATGTGAGACTGATTCAAGGTCCCCTGATCACCTACATAAAAGATTTGCATATTAAGTTAGCTAAGCAGTTAAGTTAGTTAAGCAGTTAAGTAATTCAGTAATCTGAGGGTGGTACAAATGACCCTACATCATTGAAGAGTAAAATACTAGTAGTATCTTATTTCATTCTGTCAATTCAGATGTGTTTCATTGGAATAATACGGATATTTTTCCCCATAATACTCTTATTAAAATGCAAATAATTCATCAAAAGATATTGCTTTAAACTATTATTCTCACTTTCCCATACATGTTTACCATATCTTAAGATTGAAAGTACATTAAATAAATGCATTTTTTAATCGAAAGGATCATTTATAGAACTAGAAATTACAAGCACAATATATATATATATGTCTAGTTATTATTGTTATATCATCACCATTATCATCACCATCTCCTCTTTATCTACCATTTGAATATAGAGGGAATAAATGAAAGAGATACCGTCATTCTTTGCGACTTTGAGTTTCTGTGAATCTATTCTCTTATTAGTAACCAAAACCAGATCACTAAAACACTGTTGTGAAATCAATAGCATATGCAATTTTAAAATATTTTCCTAAGGTTGATATTTATATGTTTCTATTCTCTTTAGAAAATGTCACTTAACAGTGGACAATGCTATAACGTGCCCTATGTATCTTACATCTCAAAATAATAACTGAAATCGTAAAATTTCTCCATTTGTATCCTTAACTACATAGAGAGACTAAAAATTGTTCGTGTGAGAACAGGGATTTCTGTAAGTGGTTTAATTCTTCATTTTGGTAGCATGATTTCCCCATTTCTCATTCAGTTTAGGTTACAATCTATTTTATTATATGAAAGCAAAACGTAGTTTGAGATAGAATCAGAAATTTGAATGGCTTATCTAAATATATTACATGTCCATGATGTCAGTTGTTTCAATCCCTGGCTTCTGATATGTTTTCCTTGATGTTCAAAGACTGCAACTTAGAGCCATGAAAATGCTACTCACCACGACTTACCCTGTTGTTACCACAGACATAAAAGTCCATGTTAATTCATTATAGCTTAAAGTGTGTAACATGTGTCTAATTATTTTCAAATTTGTCCTTCAATTCCCTGACATCAGTGTTTTTCCAAACAATTAATCTTCCTTAGATTGTGCAGTTAATTCCATGTGAGTCCATAGTCATTTTCCTGACAAAAGAGGATTTTTTCCATACTCAATAAAGGCACCATCTCATGACTATGAGTCATTCTAGTAATGTGTTCTTAAAACTCCTCCTCTAAATCCTTTGAGGAATCTGCCCAGGGAAGAGGAAAAGTTCACATAGTCCTTCAATTCAAAGTCTCTGGAGATGTCTCAGAGTTAATAACCTTAATTGTAGAGTCAAGAAAAACAATGAGTCCAAAGGAGAATGCAGCAGAGAAATATCCAAGAGAAATTATTTCATTACAGAGGTACGGCTATGAAAAGACTTTTTGTGATTTCTTCAAAGTTGCGCCAAATGACAGCTGCAGTCTCAGAATTCTAGTTTCTCGAATAGATAATGTGTTACATAATTTAGAAAATGTGAACAATAGCAACTCTATCTCGAACATATGAATACCCCAAAATAACTATTTTTTTTCCTGAAGGGGCCTATTAAAAGATAGAAAATCGGATTACTAATAATACATTTATTAACTATTAAATTTAATACTTCTTATCACTGGGATGATATTTACATTATACTTAACATTTTATCTGTATCTTAGAAGACAAAAGGGTTCTAGCACATCAATCTTAGAAAATGGTGAATAAAGTATAGTTGGAAGAGCCGTAAATATTGTTTTACTCTAATTAGTAAATGAAAAGAGGTATGTCAATTTGTTTCTTTTTTGAAATGTTTGGTATTCCCCCCCCCCAGTTACAGGTAAACACAATTTTCAACATTTTAAAAATTGAGTATCAAATTTCTTTTCTCACTCCCCACACACCTCATTGAAAATATGAACAATTTAATGCAAGTTACACATGTATATTTATGCAAAACATGTTTCCATATTTGTGATATTGTAACACAAAATATGGATCAAAATAAACTCCTGTCCCCCCAAAACGGGGGAAAAAAGTAAGCTGAAATCTGTATTAAGAATCTAGTTAGTTCTTTCTGTGAGGATAGATAGCATTTTCCATCAAGAGTTCTACATAGTTTCCTTGGATCACTGAATTGCTAAGAATGGCTAAGTCATCCACAACCGATCATTGTACAATATTAGTGTGTACAATGTTCTGGTTCTAATCATTTCACTTTGCATGAACTGATGTTCACGTAGACCTTTGCATATTGTTTTTTTTTTTTTCTGAGAGCATCCAACTCATCGTTTCTTACAATACAATAGGATTCCATCACAATCATATACAGCAGTTCAGTCATTCCCCAACTGGCAGGCTTCCTTTCAGTTTTCAAATTTTTGCCATAAGAAAAGAGTTGCTATGTTTTTGTAACTATAGGTCATTTTTACCTATTTTTATCTCTTTTGGGATGCAGACTTTAAAATGTTTTTGCAAGGTCAGTGTGTATGCATGGTTTTATCGCCTTTGATCAGTCACAAATTTTTCAGTATAATGGTAGAATCAGTTCATAAGTCCTCCAATATTTCATTGGTGTAGAAATTTTTCCACGTCCACTTCAAAATTTTTCTTTTTCCTCTTCCATTCTATTAGACTATCTAATAGGTTTGAATTATTTCCTTAAAATTATTGGAATTTGCATTTCTTCAATGAGTAATGATTTAGAGCATCTTTTCATATGGCTATAGACACTTTTGATTACTTCATCTGAAAAACAACTATACGTATATTTTGATCATTTATAAAATGGGAAATGGCTCATTCGTATAAATGAATATGAATTATCTCCCCATATTTGAGAGATGAGACTTTTATCAGAGAAAATTGACTCATTTTTTTTAATAGTTATAGTGGCTAAATCTTTTTCCTTCTATCTTATTTTACCCCTGTTTATTCTGTTTTCTCACTATTACCCTGTCCCTTCTCAAAAGATGTTTTTTTTTGCTTCTAACTACAGCCTCCCCTAATCCACCTTCTCTTCTATGAAAACTTTACACTTCTCTTATCTCTTTCCACTCCTACTTTAATGTAGGATAAGAAAGATTAAGGTATCTAATTGAGTGTGTATGTTCTTCCCTCTTTGAGCCAATTCTGACATTGAATAAGGTTGAATTGCTTCCTCCCCCATCTTTGGTTCCACTGTTAAAGCTCTTTCTTTCTTTTTTTCACCCACAGTGTATGCAACATTTTTTATTTAAAACCAGGAGATTTCACAATTAAAATTATTTTTTCCTTATAATAATCACATAAAGTTTACTTTATCATACTCATTAATGCTCAGTTGAATTATTATAAGACAGACAAGTGTTGAAAATATTATTTCACATTGTTTATCCTGTTGTGTCATAAGCATAGAAGACCATCTTCTCCTGCCTGTTTTTCCCATTATATAATTTACTTATTTTCAGTTCTCAACATTCACTTCAACAAGATTTTTGTGTTTCAATATATCTCCCCATTTCTCCCCTCCTGCTACTCAAGGAGAGTTTGCACCCCAAACACCCCTTCCTGCAATCTGCCCTCCCATCTATTATCTACTTTCTCACATCCCGTTCCCCTCCATTTACCTGTATGGCAGGATAGATTTCTGTACTCCATTGCCTGTACATCTTATTGCTCAGTTGCATGCAAAAAAAGTTTTTACCATTCATTGTTAGAGCTTTAATTTCCATATTCTCTCCCTTTCTCCCTCCCAACCAACCCTTATTTAGAAAGCAAGCAATTGGATGTAACTCATTTATCAGTACCCACAGAAACACTTCCACGACAGTCATGTTGTGAAAGACTAGTCACATATCCCTCTATCCTGTCCTGCCATTCATTTGTTACAGTCTCTCCCTTGATCTGTCCCCCCAAAATTGCATTTATTTCCGAATGACCCCAATATGCTGACCCTTTTATTATCCTCCCTCTTATGTCCCCTTCACCCTGATTTCCTCCAGGGCAAGATAGATTTCCATACCCAATTGAGTGTGTTATTCTCATCTTAAGCCAGATCAGATGAGAGTAAGGCTCAATTATTCCCTCTTGCCTCCCCACTGTTCCCCTTCATTGTCAAAGTTCTTTCTTGTATCTTTGATGTGAGATTCTTTCTCTTCCTTTCTCTTTCTCCCAGTACGTTACTCTCAACACTTAATTTTGTTTTTAGGTATCCTCTCTTCATATTCAGCTCACCCCGTGTTCTCTGTCTATATATCTACATCCATATATAGATATCTATATAGAGAGATATAGCTATAGATAGATATAGATACGTAGGATATGTGTATACGTACACACAAATATGTGTACATATGTAAATTTGTATATACACGTACATATAAACACACTACATATCTATATAGAAATACATCTATATATCTGTATTTTTGTGTGTATAGGTGTATCTATCTGTTCATATCTATCTGGCTATTCCCTCTAATCACCCTACTAATGAGAAAGTTCTCATGAGTTACAAATACCATCTTTCCTTGTAGTAATGTAAACACTTCAACTTTAATGAGTCCCTTAGGGCTTCAATTTCCTGTTTACCTTTTCATGTTGCTCTTGATTCTTGTATTTGCAAATTACATTTTGTATTCAGCTCTGGTGTTTTCAACAAGAATGCTTGGAAGTCCTCTATTTCACTGAAATTCCATTTTTCCTAAGTATTATAATCAGCTCTGCTGAACAGGTGATTTTTGGTTTTAATTTTAATTCCTTTCACCTCTGGTGCATAATATTCCATGCCCTCTGTTCCCTTACAGTAGAGCTCCTAAATCCTGTGTTATCCTGGTTATGCTTCCAGAATACTTGAGTTGTTTCCTTCTGATTGCCTATATTTTCTCCTAGACATAGGAACTCTGGAATAAGGATGCACTATTTCTAGAAGATTTCCTTTAGGGATAGTTTTCAGGAGGGGATTGGCATGTTCTTTCCATTTTTATTTTACCCGTTGGTTCCAGAATATCAGGGCAGTTTTACCTGATCATTTCTCAAAATATGAGGTCTAGGCTCTTTTTATGAACATGATTGTTAAGTAGACCAATAACTTTTTTAGTTATCTCTCCTGGATCTATTCTCCAGATTAGTTGTTTTCCCAATAAGATATTTCCCATCTTCCACTTTTTTTCATTCTTTTGCTTTTGTTTTATAATTTTTTGATTTCTCATAAAGTCATTAACTTTCATTTGATCCGTTCCCATTTTTACGAATTGTTTTCTTTGGTGAGCTTTTGGACTTACTTTTCCATTTTGCCAAATGTCCCTTTTAAGGCATTTTTCTCCTCATTGACTTTTTGGACCTCATTTACCTTTTGGGTTAATCTATTTTTAAAGGTGTCATTTTCTTCAGCATTTTGGGGGGGTCTCCTTCAGCAAGCAGTTGACTCGTTTTTCATGATGATCTTGCATCACACTTTTCCCTTCCCAGTTTTTCCTCTACTTCTTGTACTTGATTTTCAAAGTAATTTTTGAGTTCTTTCGTGCCATGAGACTACGTCCTATTCCCGTTGGAGTCTTTGGATATAGGAGCTTAAATCTTACTGACTCCATTCTTTGATCTTTCTCATCCCCTTGGAAGTAAGAAAACATCTTTTCACCCAGAAAGTAATCTTCTACATTCTTATTTTCCACTTTTGTCACTTTCCCAGTCATTTACTTGAATTTTGAGCTCTTTCTTAAGTAGAAGGTGTACTACCCAAAATTTAAGGAGTTCTGTGCAACTGTTTTCAGAGTTTTTTCTAGGAACCCGTGCATTCTCAGTTCCTCCAAAGTGGTTTGATCGAAGGAAAGGCATTTACTCCTCTTCTGTCCTGTGTTGTGGCCCATGAACAACCATGCGTTCTCTTTTCTGCCCTGGAGCTGTGAGCAGGATTTCCTCTGCAAAATTGTTACCAGCTCTGTCATGCCAATACTCCTGTATGACCCAGGACCAACTCCTAGGTCTCTGACCCAGATTGGTCACTCAATTCCACTTCCATTTGTAGTCTGATAAATCCAGAAGCAGGGACTGCAGCAGTGGCTGATGTTATCCTGTAGCAGGGTCTGGAACATGTTCATCCTTCACCTAGATGAGAGATTTTTCCCACTGAACTTTGAATCTGTCTTTGGTTTTGGCGGGTTGAAAAGTCTAGAAACCACTGCCAGTGATTCAGTGTCTTGAGGCCTGCTCCTGTCCTGTCTATCCCAGCATGGACCAAGATGGGTTGTGCTCGCTCTGAGCCTAGTGAAATAGATTATTCCTGTTGTTCTTCAATATTATGTTCAGCAGGAAGTAAGTTTCACTCTGTCAATTCATGGCTTCTGTTGTTCTAGAATTTGTTTGGAGCCACTTTCAACAGGTATTTTGAGGGGTTTGGAAGGTGAACTCAAGTAGATCCCTGCTTCTGCTCCACCATCTTGGCTGTGTCCCCTTTCTTTCATATATAGGTGAAATAATTTACCCTATGTTATTCTTCCCTTGTTTTCTACCAATATTTTCCTCTTTCTTACTCTTTAATATTTTTTAGATATCATACCCTCATATTCAACTCACAACTGTACCCTCTTCCTATATATACTCCTCCTACTCCTAAATGTCCTAATGAGAAAGTTGTTTTAATTATCATCTTCCCATGTAGGAATGTAAACAGTTTAACTTTATTAATTATTTTATATATTTCCTTTCCTGTTTACCTTTTTTATTCCTCTCAAG
Organism: Potorous gilbertii; assembly: GCA_028658325.1. NCBI lineage: Eukaryota > Metazoa > Chordata > Mammalia > Diprotodontia > Potoroidae > Potorous > Potorous gilbertii. The sequence continues at coordinate 49,520,487 of CM053775.1, forward strand.
TCATTGTATTTGAAAATCAAAATTTCTATACATTTTTGGACTTTTCATCAAGAACGCTTAAAATTCCTCTAATTCATGGAATATCCCTTTCTGCCTCAGGATTATACTCAGGTTCTCAGATCAGCGGATTCCTAGTTTTAAATCTAGCTACTTTGCCCTCCAGAATGTCATATTCGAAGCCCTGAGGTTCTTCAGTATAGAAATTACTAAATTTTGTGTTAACTGGGTCACCATAAAACTTGAATTATTTTTGGTTGTTTATAATATTTTCTCATTTAACAGGGAGCTATGGAAATTGTCTATAATTTTCCTGGAACCTTTCATTTTGGGATCTTGTTCAGGAGATGGGTTCTTTAATTTCTTCTGGTCTTAAAATAATGAAAGCTGTTAAGGTAGAAATGTCATTTTTGATATATTGACTCATTCCACTCACGAGCTACTTAAGATTATTTTTCAATTACTTGAATCTGACTTTATTTTTTGTGAAAAGTGTTTGGTACTTTTGTTCATTTAGTCCCTGGGTTTGTTTTGGCAGGTAGACTGCCAAATATTTTGTAGTGTCTACCGCAGCTTTAAATGGGATTGCTCTTTCTATCTCTTGCTGTTGGAGTTTGCTAGTAACATATAGAAATGCAGAAGATTTGTGTGGGTTTATTTTGTAGCTTGCAACTTTGTCAAAGTTGATTATTATTTCAAGTGTTTTCTTTATTTGATTCTCTGGTATTCTCTAAGTATATCATCATGTCATCCGCAAAGAATGATAACTTAGTCTCTTCTTTGTCTATTCTATTTTTTTCAATTTCTTTTTCTTCTCTTATTGCTGCAGCTAACATTTCTAGTACCGTATTGAATAATAGTCGTGATAATGGACACGTGGTATTACCCTACCAATTAAACTGTCGCATAATTATTTTGTAGAGCTAGAAAAAAATAATATCAACATTCACCTGGAAGAAAAACATGCCCAGAACATCAAGGGAACTAATGAAAAGAAATACAAGGAAAGGTGGCCTAGCTCTACCACGTCTCAAATTGTATTATAAATTGTAATTTTCAAAACCACTTAGTACTGACTAAGAAACAGAAGGGTGGACCAGTGGAATAGGTTAGGTACTGAAGACAAAACAGTTAGTGAATATAGCAATCTACTGTTTGAGAAATCCAAGACCTGCTTCTGGGATAAGAACCTACTGTTCGACAAAAAATTGCTGGGAAAACTGGATAACAGTGTGGCAGAAGCTAGGCATAGATCAATGCCTGACAACACACCAGAATACAATCCAAATGAGTACATGATTCAGGTAAAAAGATTGATGTGGTAAACAAATTAGTGGATAAAAGAGTAGTGAATTTATCAGATTTATGATGAAGGAAAGAATTTTTGACTAAACAAGAGATAGAAAACATTATGAAATGCCAAACAGATTATTTTGATTATATTAAATTGAAAAATTTTTGCAAAGTCAAACCAAATGCAGCCAAGATTAGGAGGGAAGCAGAAAACTGGGAATTTTTGCAACTAGTGTATGTGATAAGGCCCTCATTTATAAAATATATAGAGAACTGAGTCAAATGTACGACAATACAAGTCATTCCTCAATTGAAAAATAGTCAAGGATATTAACAGGCAGTTTTCAGAGGAAGAAATTAAAGCTATCTATAATCACATGAAGAAATGCTCTAAATCACTACTGATTAGAGAGAAACCAATCAAAACATCTCTGAGATACCACACCACACTTATCAGATTGGCTAACACGACAAAACTAGATGATGATCAATGTTGGAGAAGATGTGGAAGAGTTGGAATACTAATTCATTTTTGGTGGAGCTGTGAGCTGATCTAAATATTCTGCAGAACAATTGGGAACTATGGCCAAAGAGTTACAAAAATGTGCATACCCTTTAACCCAGCAATACCACTTCTAGGACTGTATCCCCAAGAGACTGTAAAAATGGGAAAGGGTCTCAAATGTACTGAAATATTTATAGCAGCACTCTTTCTGGTGGCCAAATGCCGAAAATCAAGGGGATGCCCATCAATTGGGGAATGGCTGTATAAATTATGGTATATGAATGCAATGGAATACTACTGTGCTATTGGAAATGATGGAAAGGAAGTCTTCAAAGAGCCCTGGAAACACGTATATTATCTAACGCCGAGCGAAAGGAGCAGAAGCAGGAGAACTTTGTACACAGCAACAACCACATTTTTTCCTGATAGACTTAGAATGTCATTTCAATGCAAGGAATGATAAAATTCCCAGTAATCTCTTAAGGTAAAATGCATTCCATGTCCAGCGGAACTCAACTGCAGAATACACCAGATCATTTTTTTTGTGTGTGTAACGTTTTGGTTTGTTTTATGATTTCTCCTATTTGTTTTGTTTCTCCTATGCAACATGACTAAAGTGAGAACGTATTGAACAGGAATGTACGTGTAGAACCTATACAAACATGTATGCCACCTCTGGGAGGACGTGGGGAGGTATAGGAGAAAGAAGGGTGAAGGAGGGGGGAAAATCTAAGTTGCATGCAAGTGAATGTAGAACACTCAAAACAAAGAAAATGACAATTTAAAAAAGATAAAAACTTGAAGACTGTTTTCCTTGATAACTTCTTCAACAATGATGTCTTAGGTTGTTCTTTCTCTCTCTCTCTCTCTTTCTCTCTCTCTCTCTCTCTCTCTCTCTCTCTCTCTCTCTCTCTCTCTCTCTCCCTCTCTCTCTCTCCATCATGGTTTGCATTGAAATTCCAATTTTTGGGGGGCGGAGTCAAGATGGCAGAGTAGAAAGACACACATTTGGTAGCTCCGAACCCACAGCCCATGGATTTCCTCTAGAAAGAACTCCCAACAAATTCTGGAACAGTGGAAGCCGCACAGAAACACAGTGAGGAAGATTTCTGTTCCAGAGAGCCGTGAAAGACCGAACCCAGGGGTCCATCACGCCAGGATGGGAGCGGAGCCCTCCGCTCCCCTGCTCTGGTCACGCAGCACTGAGAGGAGCGAGCAGATCCGAACAGACATCAGGGACAGAATCTCCAGCAGCTGCGAGGTTCTCTCAACCCACGGACTCGCAGGTCAGTGAGGTAGACAGGCAGAGAGGGGAGCAGGGAGCCTCCGGGTCTCAGGCCCCCTCGGGAGGCAGCGGCCGCGGCAGCAGCAGCGGCAGAGGCAGCTGGTGGCCAGAGGCTCCCAGAGCAGGCAGGAGCTCAGCAGCAGCTCCATTGCGGAAGTTCTCTGCATAGACACCCTGAGGGAACTGGGCCTGGGAGGCGGCCCTGCCCCCACCTGAGAACCTGATCTAATTTTACCCTGATTAGCAGCCAGGCCTGGCGCCAAAAACCTTGAGGCTGGGGAGCAGCATTTGAATCTCAGACCCCAAGCACTAGCTGGGCGGATCTAGGCCAGGAATGGAGAGGACTCTCAGAAGTCAAGGAACTGGCTGGGAAAATGCCGAGAAAAGGGGAAAAAACTAAGACCATAGAAGGTTATTTTCTTGAAAAAATGATTCCAACCTTCATCTCTGAAGATGAAGAAGAAGAGAACTGGTTACCATGAGGTAAAGACATAGGAGTCAAAGCCTCTGTATCCCAAACATCTGAAATAGGTATCCCAT
>CM053775.1:49524606-49549233 GCA_028658325.1 Potorous gilbertii
CTCCCCAGCCTCAGGGCTTTTGGCGGCAGGCGTGGCTGCTATTCAATGGGAGCTTATCTACTGGTGCTCAGGTGGGGGCAGGGTCGCCTCCCAGGCTCAGTTCCCTCAGGGGGTTTATGCAGAGACCTTTTGTAATGGACCTGCTGCCGAGCTCCTCCCTGCTCTGGGAGCCTCTGGCTGCCTGCTCTGGGAGCCTCTGCCACAGCGACTGCCTCCCGAGGGGGTCCAAGCCCCTAGGTACCCGCTCCCCTCTCAGCCCGTCTCTCTCACTGACCTGTGAGTCTGGGGGTGCAGGGACCTTCGCAGCCACTGGAGATTCTGGTCCCTGAAGCCTGCTTGGATCTGCTTGCTCCTTTCAGTGCCGCGTGGCCAGGGCAGGACAGGGGAAGGCTCCACTCCCATCCGGGGCTCGATGGGCCTTTGGGATTGGTTTTTCAGGGCTCTCTGCCACGGAAATCTCCTTCACTCTGTTTCTGCGTAGCTTCCACTGTTCCAGAATTTGTCAGGAGTTCTTTTTAGAGAAAATCCATGGGCTGTGGGTTCGGAGCTAGCAAATGTGAGTCTTTCTACTCCGCCCTCTTGGCTCCGCCCCTCATCTTGGCTCCGCCCCCCATATGTTTTCTTGGTCACTTCCGATTGATCATAGAAATTTGCTATAGAAAGAGAAAGCAGGGATATGTGACATAGCAAACATGACAGGTATAAAATGCTTGACTTTGTTTGAATTCAGGTAAGAGTAAAATTCTCCAATCATGCAGTATCAGTTTCATACCCAGACTCAGGAATAGTTAGGTGGGAATTAATCTTTTTTTTGAAATAGCACAGTGAGGAAATTTACCATGGGTATCCCATCCTCGAGTGAGGCTAAAATTGTCCCTTCAGTGTTTCCTTTCCACGTATAAACTTCACCTGTTAACAATGCAGGATCCCATTCACTCTGAACAACTTGTGACATTTCTTTCAGATACTGATTTAATGCAAACAACTATACCCAAATTCAATCTCAAAACAAAAATATTTATGGTCCCAAATGTCTTTCAAATTAGACAGCAAAATTCACTATTCATAGCTCAGAATCAGATGCAGCCATTTGTATTCTCATGGAGTTACAGTAAGCAAAACATATATACCAGGACACATATACATAAGGAAATTCCTTTTAAGATCTTTTCGTCTCAAATTTAAAACTTGTCCTGATGTAAAAGTCAAATGTTAAAAATCCTGTCCAAATAGAGTAACAAGTTTTCCTTTTCCTCCGTTTACCTTTTAATGCCTCTCTTGAGCCCTTCATTTGAAAATCGAATTTTCTATTAAGTTCTGGCTTTTTTGTCAGGAAGGAGTGAAAATCCCTAATTTCATTGAATGTCTGTCTTGTTGTCTGAAATGTTATACTAAACTTTACTGGGTAATTGATCCTTGTTTGTAGTGCCGGCTCCTTTGCCTTATGGAATATCAGATTCCAATTCCTTTGACCTTTAATGTAGAACCTGCAAGGTCCTCTGTGATCCTGATTGTTGCTCCTTGATATTTGTTTTCTTTCTGGCTGCCTGTTGTATTTTCTCCTTCACTTGAGAGCTCTTGAATTTGGCAGCTATATTTCTTGGTGTTTTTAGTTTGAGATCCCTTTGGGGAGGTGAATGATGACTATTTTTCCCTCTGGATCTAGCACTTCTGGTCAGTTTCCCCGATGATTTCTTTTTCTTTAATATAAATTTATTTATTTAACTATTTACATTCTCTTTGCTGTTTACTTTTTCATGCTTCTTCTCATTCCTGTGTTTCAAAGTCAAATTTCCTTTTCAGCTCTGGTCTTTTCATCAAGAATGCTTAAAAGTCCTCAATTTTATTGAAAGACCATAATTTCATGCTTCTTCTCATTCTTGTTTTTGAAAGTCAAATTTTCTTTTCAGCTCTGGTCTTTTCATCAAGAATGCTTGAAAGTCCTCTATTTCATTGAAAGACCATATTTTCCCCTGAAGTAGTATACTCAGTTTTGCTGGGTAGGTTACTCTTGGTTTTAGATCTAGTTCCATTGAGTTCCGGCATATCCTATTCCACGCCCTCTTATCCCTTAATGTTGAAGCTGCTAGATCTTGTGTTATCCTCATTGTATTTCCACAATATTGGAATTGTTTCTTTCTAGCTGCTTGCAATATTTTCTCCTTGACCTGGGAACTCTGGAATTTGGCCACAATGTTCCTAGGAGTTTCTCTTTTTGGTTCTCTTTCAGGCGGTGATCGGTGGATTCCTTGAATACTTATTTTGCCCTCTGGTTCTAGAATATCAGGGCAGTTTTGCTTGATAATTTCATGAAGGATGATATCTAGGCTCCTTTTTTAATCATGGCTTTCAAGTAGCCCCATAATTTTTTTATTGTCTCTCCTCGATCTATTTTCAGGTCATTTGTTTTTCCAATGAGATATTTCACATTCCCTTCCTCTTTTTCATTCTTTTGGTTTTGTTTTGTGATTTCTTGGTTTCTCAGAAAGTTATTAGCCTCCATCTGTTGCATTCTAATTTTGAGAGAACTATTTTCTTCAATGAGCTTTTGAACGTCTTTTTCCGCTTGGCTAATTCTGCTTTTGAAAGCATTCTTCTCCTCATGGGCTTTTTGAACCTTTTTTTGCCAATTGAGTTAGCCTATTTTTCAAGGTGTTATTTTCTTCAACATTTTTTGGGTCTCCTTTAGCAAGGTATCGATCAGTTTTTCCCGCTTTTCTTGCATCTCTCTCATTTCTCTTCCCAATTTTTCCTCCACCTGTCTAACTTGATTTTCAAAATCCTTTTGGAGCTCTTCCATGCCCTGAACCCCTTGGACATCTAATTAAGATGTTTGGGATACAAAGACCTTGAATCCTATGTCTTTCCCTGATGGTCAGCATCATTCTTCCTCATCAGAAAGGAAAGGAGGAAACATCTGGTCAACCAGAAAGTAACTTTCTCTGGTCTTTGGTTTTTCCGTTTTCTGGGCATTTTCCCAGCCAGTTATTTGACTTCAGAGATTCCTCTCAACCCCCGCCTAGAGCCGCCCAGCCAGTGCTTGGGGTCTGAAATTCAAATGCTGCTCCCCATCCTCAGACTTTTCCGTGGTAGGCCTGGATGCTATTCAATGTGAGCTTAAGTTCTCTTCCTCAAGTGGGGGCAGTGCCGCTTCCCATGCTCAGTTCCCTCAGGGGGTTTATGTGGAGACCTTCAGTAATGGACCAGAGCTCCTGCCGAACTCCTGCCTGCTCTGGGAACCTCCCACCACCCACTGCCTATGCTGCTGCCTCCCGTGTGCGTCGGAGTTATGGAGAGACCCCGTTCCCCTCTCAGCCAGCCCAGAAGTCTCTCTCACTGACCTGTGTGCTTTTGGGTGGAGGGAATTTTGTGGCCGCAACAGATTCTGTCCCTGAAGCCTGCTAGGGTCTGTTCCTCTTGGTGCCGTGTGGCCATGGACAGGCTAAGCTCCGCTCCTGCCCAGTGTGCAACAGACCTTTGGGATTGGTTTTTCAGGGCTCTCTGGAATGGAAATCTCCTTCATTCTGTTGCTGCACGGCTTCCACTGCTCCAGACTTTGTTTGGAGTTCTTTTTACAGGAAATCAGTCGGCTGTGGGTTCGGACCTAGCAAATGTGAATCTTTCTACTCTGCCAAATTAGCTCCTCTGCTGATAATATATTTAGATACACTGGGCATTCATTGAATGTTGGGAAACAAAGAGTAAACATTGATTTAACACTCTTTTAGAATATAGCATCCATTAACAGTCAAAGGTATCTTTTCTTGGTTCTAGACTGTTTAAAGTTTTTATCATTCACTTGTATGAAGACATACTTGACGTTCATAATCTATTTGAAAAAAGACACAAACCTAAGAGGGATAAATAATATAATGACTACAGAGGAATTTTAATAATTTTGTGAGACGTGGCAAATTAAATAATTTGCAATAAAATGTAAATAAATTTAAAGTTCAATTGGCTTCAAAAAAATATCATCTTCATAGCGACAAATTGATGAATGTTTGGTTAAATAGTATTTTTTCTGAATTATTGTTTTCTAAGCTTCTAATGATTGAACAGTGTAGTGTAACAAATGAATGTGATCTTAGGGTGTCAAATTGGAATGATGACTTACAGGAATAATGAAACAGTGCCTTCTGAATCTTCCAGGAACAATCCATATTTGAACCATGGTGTTGAATTCCACATGACAAGTTGTAGGAAGGACTCTGATAAATTGTAGCTTTTACATGGAAAAGAACTGGGATGATTGAAGAGAAATCAGTTTATGTTTTATGAACATTACTTGAAACAATTTAGCGTTATGGAACTTCAAGTGAAAATATTTAGAAAGCACATGTGAGTTGTCATGCGTGGTAAAGATTGAATTTGTTCCATATGTCTCCAGACTGGAACATTTGGAGCAAGGGTTAGATGTTGCAATATGACCATAGCTTCATAGTTTTATAAAGGCATCTCAGGGGCTACTTTTTTCATTCCCCTCATTTTACAAGCACAGCAGACAGATATTTTTATTTATTTTCTTGGACCAAAGAGGTGTAAAACAGTTGAGGTAGCATTTGGACACAGTCCACCAATTTCTTCTGACTCCAAATACAGTGTTTATTCCATTGAACAGAATATATTTAGTTCTGATATCATGGGAGTAGAAGGGAAACCATCACAATTAGAGGAGTCGGTAAGTAGAGTGACCCGTTTCAGGAAAGCTAGCGTCTCACGTTTTCATGTTGGGGTCTTTAAACAAAATCTGGATTGAAATTTTTATTGAGAATACTGTAGTGAATATTATTTGGAAGAAAGTGTATTAATTGGTCTTTGAAGTTCCTCTAATTTTGAAATCACTTAGTTCTTTATGGCTGTATTCTATATAAATATGAGTCTCCATATTTCCATGAAGCATAATGCCTTTCTTCTCTTTCCTATGTCATGTACACGTTTAGCTGTTTTTTGAACAGTGTACTTAGCAATAACGTACAAGCCACTTCATCCCTGCTAGGTAACCGTGAAGATTAAATAAGACAACAGAAATAAACTGCTATAATTGAATATGTGGAATGTAGGAGAATTTAGGCATCTTTTAAAAAAGTGAACAGATCAAATGGGTGTGGACTGCAGTGCTCATTTAGTACAAGTTTTGGAGTCAAGAGATCTAATAGTAGTTTGATGCAGTATTTGCTATAAATGAAGAATTCAAGGTCCCTTCCTTGACGTAATGGTGAATTAATGGAAAACTTTCAAGACGGAAGTTATACACGCGCACTTAATTTGTTATGAACATCAGGGATTAAGCAGTGTGGGAGATGCGGGGATGATAGAATGGAAAGCAAACGGGAAGAGGGGATAATTAGAAGTAAATACTTTGAAGAGGGACAAGGTCAAAACAGAATAGAATAAATGGGGGAGCAGGACAGATTGGAGGGAAATATAGTTAGTCTTTAACAACATGACTGTTGTGGATGGGTTTTGCATGACTACACATGTGTAATAAAAGGGAGGGAAGATTGAGGGAAGTGGTAATTGGAATGCACGCTGTCCTGGGGTGGGCAGAGGGGAGAAATGCGGAGAAAATTTGGAACTCAAAATTTTGTGGAATGGAATGATAAAAACCAAAAATAAATAACATAACAAAACATTTTTTTAAAAGAGGGAAGTTATGGTATCATATTCTGGAAATCATGGTCACGATAAATTAGAAAGAGGAAATAATGGAGAAGGAGATAATAAAATGATGTTCCTAAAATTTGTTAATAACTGTTTCAATTTTATTCGATATTAGATTCTTTGGTAATTTTATGCCTATAAAAATAAATACACACATACTGTATGTGTACGTGTGTGTGTGTATGTGTCTGTGTGTGTGTGGCACGTGCATATATGGGTGTGTATCTATATCTATATCTATCTATCTATCTATCTGTCAAACCCTTATTCTCAACTTATAAAGGGATCCCATAGACTTTCCCAGTTTGCCACAGGAATCCATGACACAAATTTAAAATCCAAGGTACTCAAAGGATTGTGTGTGTATTCTAGAGCAATAGTCCTGACCACAACAAATGAAAACCTGGATTTCATTGATAGCTGGCAGCAGCTCAGTTATCTCTTTGCCTGAAATTCCTCCTTTACCGTTATTCCACTTTAAATACCAGCTTGATCTTTGGTAAATGTACCTTCTTTCTCAGTCTCTTCTTCCATACTCTTGTCTGTCAGTCATAGAAACAATTCTTTCACCAGAAGAAATTTTCCTACTGACTACGGCCATCTTCAGTTATAGCTGAATTTTTTTAAACACAGTAGATGAATAAAGGGTTTTATATTCTCCACTATCAAATCCAGACCCTCCTCCGTCCTACTATCGTCTATCAGCTGTTTTTTTTCCTCTCCTTTTCCTTTTTTCCTTTCCTTTCCTTTTTTCTTTTCCTTTTTTCCTTCTCTCTCTCTCTCTCTCTCTCTCTCTCTCTCTCTCTCTCTCTCTCTCTCTTCTGTATGTCTTTCTGTCTCTGTGTGTGTTTCTCTCTCTCATTGTGTATGTATCTCTGTCTATCGCTCTCGTTTTTGTCATCTAAAAATAAAATTGGCTCTGTTAAAAATCAAATGAAAACTTTCACTTCTTACCCTCTGAATGTTTAAAATAAATCATATACATACTGATTCTACCCCACATTTTTTAAACTTTTAAAACTTTGCTATGAAATCTGACTCTATCACCTGAATGAAAACAGTCATTCAGAAAACAATGATTGGGTAACTTTCACGATGAGTTGTTTACTCATGCATCAGATAGCCATTTTTCTATTCCTGTCTTCACCCTTCTTACTAACTCTGAACTTTTAAAAAATGTGTTTACATCAGCTTTGGATCCTTCTGACCATTCTTTCCCTCCAAATATTATTTCTTTGTTTTGGCTTCCCTGATAGAGTTATTTCCTTATTTTCAGTTCTCTTATTGTCTTATTCTCATTATAACACTCTAATTCTTTCTTTTTCAACTTTGCTGAACCATCAATCACATACTTCCTGTTTATCATCCTTCCTGCTTATTATTTGGACTTTTGTCTCTTCTCATTTTACATCCTGACCTGTGCTTAACATGTCTCGTTTCATAGATGTAAATAAAATATATACACGGATATCTTCTAATATGAATATGTCCAAACTAAATATTTCTGCTATGCTATTATCCTTTATTTGTCTGCTTGTCACCTCATCCATCAGTATGGAGGTATCTAAAACACTCCACATTAAAATGAAATTATATTCCTATATTTTTGGCCTGCACTTTCTCTAAAATATATGATTTTAAGATCATTATCCTGTTTGTTGTCACCAAGGTTTCTGATCTCATAATTGCCCTTGAATATTCCCTTTCGCACATCTCCTACATCCAATCAGTTCCCAGGTCATGTCAGTTTTATCTGCAAAATATCACAAAATTTTGCTCCCTTCTCTCCTGTCTATTGTCAGCATATTTTAAAATATTTTATTTGGATGATTACAATAGTTTTCAATCTCCTGCTATAACTAATACCACTTATAATCATTAGGAAAGTTTAGCAGTTATGATAACACACAACTTCTCATTATCTTTCTACCAAAACCACAAGGATTCTTGCCTTTATTTGAAGAATCACTAAAGGTTTTTGTTGTTGGCATTTTTCCTCGGATATCATATAAATCAAATATTTGCAATAGAAACAAAATTTGAATTTTAAAAAATGTGTCAAGTCTTGCTCAAATGACAATATTTTGACCTACTCTGAATGGTGGGATTTTGCATCTACATGTCTCTCTCCTTTCTGATTCCGAGTCCTGGCTTTGGTACTCTGAATTTCCCTTTATATTTTCAAGCATCCCTGTTGACTTTCTAGGGAAATCTTGAGTCATGACTATAACTATATTTCTGAAAAGTACCCTGAAGTCTCTAAGAGAGGAAAGGTCTAGAAGCAGTTAAAATAGTAACCTTACTACTCTCCAGGATTGAATGGTTTATATTTTATTATGTAATTTCACCATATATGCATGTGTTTCAAGAGTGCAAAATTTTGGATTATTCGAAATTAAAAAAGTTCTCTTTAAAGCCAGAGTATTCTAACACAGGAGTTAGAGGACCTTTCTTGAAATCTGCATCTGTCTGTTATCTTATTTATATCATCTTCGTTCCTCTGTTCCTTTGCCTGTCAAATGGAAATAAATTACTTTTATGTGTTAGTTTACATTTTTCCAAGAACTTTCTTCCCACCCAGCCACAGATGTTAGCCATTGTAAATACTACCTTTTTACTTTCTTACAGGAGCAAACTGAGGCTCAGAAGAGCGAAGGTTCAGATACTGGATGAGAAATTGAATTGTCTGACTCACATCATTTCAAGCACATGAAAACATACATCAAGCTATATTCCCTGCTTGTCACTAAGCACATTTTAAGAATCAAGGCGTATATTGTAGAATAAATACATTTAAAATTCAAGGAGATAATCATTGCAATGGATAACCATGAAATATATAAATCAGAGCAACTTCTAGTTCCAATATAGTTTGTGTGGGTGGGTAACAAAACTGACTGTAGTCCTAAGTATTGCTAAGGATGCTTTTTTCACGTGTTCACGAGAATTGTCACTTTCATGTTGATATTTTCATTGTATAGGAAGATCGTGAAAATTGTACACTACAAATCAGTCAGTGTATTTATTTATTTTTTAATAGAAGTATCCTCAGAATTCTTGAATTCTGGATCTCCCTTAATTTCAATGTAGGAAAACTCAACCTTACTCAGTATTATATCATCTAACAATAATAAAAGCAAAACAGAAATAAAACAATGAGATATTATGGTCTCATTGATTGTATACATACCCTTATGAGAACAGGTAGAAATGACTTAAACGATCATCTTCATACCTCTTCTCCTTTTACCTTGTCATAAGAAATGAAACCAAGTAACATACTATAAAGTATAGGGACACATTTTCGTGCCAAGAGCTGAACTCTCAGGGGAATTAATAATCAATCGTGGCAGAAATGCTTTGTCCTAAAGCATACATTATTTTGGGGAGAGGTTTGTGAAACAATCCAGACAAGTACAGTTCATTCTTCTTTATATATTGGAGGAATCAATGATCTGCCCTAGGAGAGAAATAGTGAAAAGTTTCCATTATGCTTTTAGGACCTGAGTCACCAGGGATACAATGTAGAGTGTTAAAGAAAGTACCAGGAAATTTGCATCCAAATGACATCTTCCTGGTGTACCTTTCACATGGGCTTAATGAAAATGGATTAGTGTGGATCGTCCGGTGACTTCCCACTTGTTTTTTTCAACTCATCTGACATTTACCAGCTTGGAAGTTTTTGGGAAATGCGTTAGCAGGCAGAAAGAGTTAATTACTAGACATCCAATTAATGCGAATATTTTGAAAATTGTAGAGGCAAATGAAAGTCTCTTTACAGGTTTTTCTACAGTACTTTGGAGTTAAGAGGGTATCTAATTAGTGCAATGTATAGAGTGCCAACCCGGGAGTCAAAAATTTTCTTCATCCTTAGTTGAAATCCAGCTTCAGAGCCTTATGAGCTATGTGACCCTACACAAGTTACTTAAACCTATTTACCTCAGTTCATCATTTATAACATGAGATGGAGAAGGAAATAACAAACAACTCCAGTGTCTTAGCCAAGAAAACTACAAATGACCCCACAAATGTTGACCATGATTGAAAAAATTACTAATAACTGGAAAAATTCAAAATAAAATAAATTAGAGGGCCCATATAGTATCCAATATGTCAAAGATCATAAAAATATGAACTGGAAAATGCTTGAGGGACTATGGAAAAACATTATTTTAATGAATTATTGTTGAAACTATCTGTTGGCTTATTCTTTCAGGACTTTAATTCCAAAGTACGTCAAAGAAGTGGTCAAATTGTGTATACTCTGTAAAGCAACCATTCTAATATTAGGTCTTTAATTAAAGTGACAAGGGAAAAAGAGAAAAAGGACCCATTAGTACTATAGAGAGACTTTGCTATCAATATAAACAGAAATGCATACATATATAAATATACATATATTTATATATGTATATATTACCCCAATTTAATTTCCTTGCTACCGAAAAAAGAATTGTTTTGAATATATGTATATATGTATACATACACACATATATATATATATATATATACACACACACATACATATGTGTGTATATATATATATATATATATACATACATCAAATAATTGTATACGCACATGCATATGTATGTGTGGATATGTATGAATATGTTTGTGTGTGTGTGTGTGTGTGTGTGTGTATATATATATATATACATATATATATGGTGTGTGTATGTGTGTGTGTGTCACCTCTTTTGTGGTGGCAAGCACACGAATTTACAGAATGCCTTACAAAGAACGTTGTCAAAGTTATAAAAATACAACTCTTTTTCCCAATTGATAACTAGTCAAAGGATATGAACAGGCAACTTTTTGTTAAAGAAAACACAACTATATATACAAGTAGAGTTTTAGGAATAATTCTCTAAATCATTGATGAGAGAAATGCAAATTGAAATATCTTTGGTATATCATCTTTTCATATTTGCTATAATGATAGATGCTTTTCAACTGGGAAATGGGAAAGCATCTTATGGTATATGGTTGTGATGCAATAGTACTGGATGAAAGAAAATGTTGAGCTGGTTGATTAAGAAAAAAATAATGTAATAACTTGAACTTAGGAATTAGAATGCTATCCACCTACAGATAATGAACAAACATGTAGAACTATGTAGGTATGGTTTTACAAATATGCAGATAAGTATGTGTGTATACACACATATGCAGAGACAGACAGAAAGAGATAGTGAGTGAGAGAGAGAGAGAGAGAGAGAGAGATGAAGGTTTGCCACTCAGCGGGTGAATAGCCGATAAAATTATGGTTTATTTATAGTATTAAACACTTCTGTTCTATAAAAAGGGAAAGGTGATGAGATATATTACAAATCCATGCTATATAATTTCAAATGGACCACAAATGCTCTTAGGCAGCCCTATTTGTCCTGTTCGTTCTTCATTGCTGAAGCAGACCACGCCATCAAAGAAATGATGACACGACTTGCACTTGACTTTGTTTTGAGTGAGGGAGGGCTGTACAAGTCACCAACCTCACTTCTTCTCCACAGCCATATGAATCCAGTGACCTGATATTCCTCAGAATCACTAGAGATGGCCCAGGATGCACTGCGAAACCTTGGATCTTTGCAGGTACTCACTTAGGGTGAGGCTATACCCATTCATTGAACAGATTTGTTTAAGTAGCCAGGGCATGGCTCCTTTAATGAGGTCAAGAAAATCAAAGACATCAGGATGAGTGGGAAACAGCAACAGTTACTTTTGATAATCACTCTAAAGCTAGGGGGGTCCAGGAGCCCTTGGCAGGGGTCCATTGGAGTCCCAGTTTCAGAGTGTAGTAGGTTTGAGGGTTTGGGACAGGATAACCCACAGGAAAAGGAAAGGAAAGGAAAGGAAACAAAAGAATGGAGAGGATAGGAGAGGAAATGAGAGGAAAGGAAAGGAAAGGAAAGGAAAGGAAAGGAAAGGAAAGGAAAGGAAAGGAAAGAAAAACAGGCAGTAAAATCCATGTCAAATGGGCAACTTCTGGCCATCCAAATTTACCTTCTTTGGAGAGGAGAAAGAAGGGGAGGGAGAAGCAGACAGAAGAGGAGGAGGTGAGATGTCCAGCTAGCACTCAGCCGGCTGCACCTATTCACAAGGTCGTGTTATCCTTCGTTACCAAAGAAGACTATGCCATCAGAGAAATGATCTGCATAGCCCTCCTTCACTCAAAACAAAGGCAATCCTATCATGCCTCTCTTGTCAATGCTCTTTTCCATTTTCCACAAGTGCTCTTCTAAAACGTTTTCAGCCCTCCTCAAAATTCCTGTAGTCTTTCTGGAAAATTTTCAGCAGAGAATTTTACCTCATATCATATAGGAAAAAAATGGGGCTATTCACCTTGATTTCCTTCTTGTCTTCTCTTCTTCGTCTCAGTATTTTCTCCTTCATACGTCTGGTTCACCAGCTGACGTGGTCTCCTTCTTTACCACTGCTAACCCCTCAACTTACTAAAGTGATCCCATTAATTCCATCTACTTCAATAAACCCTTGTTATTTTTTTTAACGTTTTTTCAATTATTTTCTTCTTTTCTCTACCAGTTCATTTGCCTAACAGTGGCCTACAAACACACACACACACACACACACACACACACACATCAACTTATGATGAAAAAAATAAAAAAAAATATCACTTGATCCTTCAGTCTATGTTAATTATTGTCTTATACCGCTTTTGCTCTTTGCAGCTTAATTTCTTTTTTAATTGTTAATTTATTTATTTCACTTTTTACATTCATTTTCACAAAATTTTGGGTTCCAAATTTTCTCCCCATTTGCCCCCTACGACACCCCAATACACTGAGCATTCTGATTTCCCCTAACCAATCTGCCCTCTCTTCTATCATCCCTCCCTTCCTTTGTCCCCATATTCTCTTTTGTCATGTAGGGCCATATAACTTTCTATTCCCCATTATCTGTATTTCTTATTTCCTACTAGCAAGAATAATACTCAAGAGTTGTTCCTAAAACTTTGAGTTCCAACTTCTCCCCATCCCTCCCTCCCCAATCATTCCCTTTGGGAAGACAGGCAATTCCATATAGGCTATATCTGTGTAGTTTTGCAAATGACTTCCATGATAGTCATGTTGTGTAAGACTAATTATATTTCCCTCCATCCTATCCTTCCCCCAACTGCTTCTATTCTCTTTTTTGATCCTGTCCCTCCCCAAGAGTGTTGACTTCAAATTGCTCCCTCCTCCCCTTGCTCTCCCTTCCCTCATCCTCCCACCATGTTTATTCCCTTCTCCCCCACTTTCCTGTATTGTATGATAGGTTTTCATACCAAAATGAGTGTGCATTTCATTCCTTCCTTTAGTCCAATGTGAAGAGAGTAAATCTCATGTTTTTCTCTCAGCTCTCCTCTTTTTCTCTCCACTAAAAAGTCTCCTGCTTTCCTCTTCTATGAGAGATAATTTGCCCCATTCCATTTCACCCTCTCTCCTCCGAATACATTTCTATCTCACCATTTACCTTCATTTTTTACAAATGTGATCCTATCCTATTCAATTCACTCTCTGCTCTCTGTCTCTCTGTGTGCGAGCATGTCTGCATGTCTGTGTGTGTGTGTGTGTGTGTGCGTGTGTGTGTGTAATCCCACTAACCACTCAGGTACTGAAAAGTTTCATGAGGTACAAATATTGTCTTTCCATGTAGGAATATATGCTGTTCAACTTTAGTAAGTCTCTTATGACTTCTCTTTGCTATTTACTTTTTCATACTTCTTCCCATTCTTCTGTTTGAAAGTCAAATTTTCTTTTCATCTCTGGTCTTTTCATCAAGAATGCTTGAACGTCCTTTATTTCATTGAAAGAAAAGTTTTTCTCCTGAAATATTATACTCATTTTTGCTGGGTAGGTGATTCCTGGTTTTAGTCTTAGTTCCTTTGAATTCTGGAATATCCTATTCCACACCCTTCGATTCCTTAAGGTAGAAGCTGCTAGATCTTGTGTTGTCCTGATTGTATTTCCACAATACTGGAATTGTTTATTTCTAGCTGCTTGCTGTATTTTCTCCTTGACCTGGGAATTCTGGAATTTGGCCACAATGTTCCTAGGAGTTTCTCTTTTTGGATCTCTTTCAGGCGGTATTCGGTGGATTCTTTCCGTATTTATTTTGCCCTCTGGATCTAGAATACCAGGGCAATTTTGCTTGATAATTTCATGAAAGATGATGTCTAGTCTCTTTTTTTATCATTGCTTTCAGGTAGTCCCATAATTTTTAAATTGTCTCTCCTGGATCTATTTTTCTGGTCAGTTCGTTTTCCGGTGGATATTTCACATTCTCTTCCATTTTTTCATTCTTTTAGTTTTGTGTTTTAATTTCTTGATTTTTCAAGAAGTCCTTAGCTTCCCTGTGTTCCATTCTAATTTTTTAATAAGTATTTTCTTCAGTGAACTTTTGAATCTCCTTTTGCGTTTGGCCACTTCTGCTTTGTAAAGAACTCTTCTTGTCAGTGGTTTTTTGGACCTCTTTTGCCAATTGAATTGACTATTTTTAAAGATGTTGTTTTCTTCCACATTTTTTGGGATCTCCTTTAGCAAGGTGTTGACTAGCTTTTCATGATTTTCTTGCATTTCTCTTCCCAGTTTTCCCTTCACCTCTCTTACTTGAGTTTCAAAATCCTTTTTGAGCTCTTCCATGGCCTGGGACTACTGTGTATTTGTTTTGGAGGTTTTGGATGCTGAAACCTCGATTTCGGTGTTCCCTTGATGGTAATTGTTGTTTTTCTTCATCTGAAAGGACAGGGGAGAATACCTGTTCACCAAGAGAGTAACCTTCTATATTCTTATCTTTTTACCTCTTTTGCGTATTTTTCCAATGAGTTACCTTAATTTTAGGTCTTTTTTCAAGAGGAGAGTTTATTCTGGGGAGCTGGAAGTTCTCATTTCCTCCAAGGTGTCTCAATCAAGGGAGAGGAGTTTGCTTCCTGGCCAGGGGCCCAGTCTCCCACTCAGTGTGAGGTTAAGATCAGCTGTTGATGATTCCCAAGCCTATATTTCTTGCCCCAACCTCTCTGTTGATCTAAAGTCTCACATCTTCAGCTGCTTTTCAGACATCTCAAACTAGATATCCTGTACATCTTAAACTCAAGGCCTCCAAAATGCAATCCAATCTCTTTCCTCCTAAATACTCCCCTCCTACTTTATATTACTCTAAAGAACATTCGCTCAGTCTCACCACCTAAATGTCATCCTGGACTCCTCACTGTCTCTCATCCACTAATACTCCTGCCACCATATCCAATCTGTTGACAATGCTTATTCATTTCATGTTAGCATCATTTACGAAATGTCCCTTTCTCTCCTCTAACACTTTCTACACTCTTGTTCCAATTCTAATCAAATTGCATCTTGATTACTGAAGGTACCTTCTGTTGGGTCTGCTTCCCTCAGTTCTCTTTCCACTTTAGTCCATTACCCATTCAGCTACTACAGTCATTTTCCTAAAACAGAGGTACGATCGTATCAATTCCCCCTTAAGTACTCCTACCTCCAATATTTTCCTATTGCCTCCATGACGAAAAATTAAATCATCTATTTCACATTCAAAACCCTTTGTAACCTAGGTACTCCTATATTTGAAGTCTTGTAATGCCTTATTCCCCAATATGTACTCTTTGATCCAGTTACTCTGACTATCCAGCTATTCTGCAAATCAGATACTTAATCTCTTATATCCAAGCATTTTCTCTGTCTGTTCCCCGTCCCTTTCACTGCTGTAACCACTAAACTTTCTGGCTTCCTTTAAATCCCATATACATTGCCACATTCTACTGGAAACCTTTCTAAATGTCTCTCAACTGCAAAATTTTCTTCTTTTAATTATTTCCTATGTAACCTTGTGTAACTTGCTTTGTATATTGTCTCTCCATTAGGTTGTAAACTCTTTGTGAGTAAGGACTGTATTTTCCCTCTTTTCGCAGCACAATGCCTGACACATACATAGTAAGTACTTTAAAGTGTTTATTCAGTGAAGGAATGAATAAAAGTTTCAGGGTAATCTGGGGAGAGTTGTATGATACAGAGTGGAGTGAGCACAATGTTATACACAATAATTACATTACTATAAAGAGAAACAACTTCAAATGACTGTAGAACACAAGTTAAGAATTTCATTTTATATCAGCAGATGTTGGGTTTTGATTCCGTGGAAAAACTCTCACTCCATTCTATCACCACACTACAGGAAAAGCTTCCCACTTTCACTCTTATCATCATGAGAAATTACTCAGCTTTTGATCTTCTAACCTTTACCAATTCACCCTCATTTACCTCTCCCTTATGGTTCAAGTCCTGGAGGTTAAGGCACTGTACTCCCCCCAAAGCCCTGTCTTATACAGGGTTCACAAACTTCGTGTTTTCTCCATTTTCTGCTGAGATTTCATTCCAAATTTTATTCACGGCCTTTCATACCTCTCTGCGCATGTACTTTTCCCATCTTCTTATGTATCACTCATATATATATAAATTCAGTGACATTGACTTAATACTCCATGTCCTACCACCATGAATTTTCACTTGCTATCTCCCATGTCTAATTGTCTATGAGGTATGGAAAGAGAATCTGTACAGAAAGAAGCACAGGACAGAAACTTGGGTTATACTTTATAGTGATTTCATGACAGTGTTCCAAGTTTGTTTCCCCTGATTTTAGGCAAAATGGAGTATTATTTTTAGAATAATAATTGTGTTTTCCAGATTGTTCACTATTCCTTGAAATTCTCTTGGAGGGGAAAAATATAATGAAAATATTCTTGTACTTTCTCACAAGTACGCCATATGCTCCATACTGAAAGTTGTTTATATAATGAAGACATAACTGTGACGACGTATCCAAGATCACACAGCTAGTGAATATCAAGCGTCTGAGGTGAGATTTGAACTCAGGTCCTTTTGCCTTGTGCACTCGAGCTCTATCCACTGTACCACCTAGCTGCTCCAATTGCCTCATCCTGGATCATCTCCAGTCATCTTGGTTAATATCTGGTCACTTTATTCTGATGGATCTGGAGGAGAAGTGAGGCTGGTTACCTGCACAGCCTTCCCTCCCTCAGGTAAGTGAAAGTCATGTCATTACTTCTCTGATGGAACGGTCTTCTTCAGCAACAAAGGACATATACACACAGACAATTGTGACAATGAAAAATCCAAGAAAATGTACACATAGTATGAAACTTTTTTTAAACAGTCAAATAAAATATTTTCTACATGCTCTTCAATGTACCAGAAAGAATTCTAAGACAGATTGACACTTAATATGGGTTCAGCCATGGTGGATATTATAAGAATTCATAACTCTAATTTGGATTAGAGTAGGCTACCTGTTATAGATTATAGCATGCCGAAACAAAAGCCAGAAAAAAAACTGATTCAAATATGACCACAGATATTTATTAACCATCAGTCCCTTTTACTTAACTTCTCTCTACCTGAGTCTTCTTTTACGTAAAACTGGGATTATAATACCGTTATCTAAATCACAACATTTTCATGAAGTTTAAATAAATGCAAAATATTTTGCCAGCTATAAGGATGTATATGTTACTGAAAATTAAAACAGAAATATTGAACACTTTTAATTTTTAGCATTAATTTGTGATATTGAAATAAGTTATTTCTTACTAGAAGATAGTCTAAACAGACATAACAGCAAGCACCCTAGAATTCCCAGGATCACCTGCTAGCACAGGTTCTTAGATCTGCTTTACTAGGAAAGATAGATCTAAAAGGGATCAATAATTTTTTTTAAACTACATTCACTTATTCACCGAAAAAGGAACACTCTGAACTTCAGAGAAAATAAAAATAGAGAAAACATAAGCAAGGAAATAGAGACCAACAGGGCTCTGAATCAAATAAATATTGCTAGACAGTTTACATACTTACCTGGATTGAGAAAGCCTTTACATCTGAGCGGTTGGAGGGGTCTTAATATATGGCTACTCAGAGTCTTGAGCAGGCAGTCACAAGGTCTTTCTCATAAGCAAGCCCCTAAAGTAAAATGCCAACTCCGAGTACATGCATATTTCTCAGAACAATAAGGTATCACAGTCCACATGTCTCAGTGCCTACTTAGAAATTAGTAAAAGATGTGAAAGACTTCCTAATAGCAAACTGCTATGGAGCAAGATTCCATTAATGGATTCCAAGTTATTCATAATAATGGGGGGGGGGACAGAGCATAAATCCCGTTAATATTACCACATGCTAGTCTCTTTCACAGAAGAATCTATTAATCAGTGTATGCTTCTGCATGACCCAAATGTTTTGGATCAGAGCTAAACTTCTAACATTTAAAATTGCTCTAAGACTTTTGGAAGAACTAGAAAGTAGTTAGCTAGAGAAAAAAAAGATGTTAACTGTGGGCTTCTGAGCTACTCACAGAAACACCATTCTGGAGATGAAAGCAGCACCTCATTGATTTGTCTACCAATGGAAGAAACATCTCATTATTAAGGCAATTACTTCATTGTGGATTTGCTTTTCTTGCCATATTCTCCATTATGAAGTGGTAGAGAGGATTTTTTTGGTAGGAATCACAGTACAGTAGCAACTGTTCTCATTTTGGAGACAGGCTAAGTTTGAAATAGAAATTTTCCAAAGCATACGTCTTATTTTGGGCAAATTGTTTAAATTTTGGGGTGTCATCTCCCTCATTTGCAATATATATGTTGGTGGATTCGGTGTGACAAGGGGCGTTGCACTGTGATTTGAGTCAATTCAAGCTTTACATCTATGGTCTTATGATTTTAAACACAGTATTTATTCTCAAGTAATAAAGGAATAGGGCAACTAGGTAGCAGAGTGAATGAAGCGCTGGGTTGGGAATTAGGATGGTTCATCCCCCTGACTTCAAATTCAGCCTCAAACATTTACTAGCATTATGATCTTTGGCAAGTCACTTAACCCTGTATACCTCAGCTCATCATTTATCAAATGATCTAGAGAAGAAAAATGATCTACAGAAGGAAATGGAAAACCACTCCAGTATCATCACCACAAAAAAAAAAAAAACCATAATGGGGTCAGTAAGAGTTGGAAATGACTGCAACAGCTCAGCAACATGAGAAATAAAGACACTGATTCTGGAATCATTTCAGAAATAGAATCATGCAGGTATAAACGTCATCTTTGTAGAGATACTTTCATTCAGAGGAGTAGAAGAGATTATCAGGAAATTAAGCACAGGTATTAAAGAGAGGAAGATCAAGGAGAGATTTTGGAGATCCATCCATGTTTAGAGATGTGTATTTATCCTGACTAGTGATCTCAACATTGACTATTTCAAAATCAAAATATTGATCAACTCTGAAAAGTCTAAAGATGCTCTATGTCTTGCGGTATCAAATATTGCACCAAGATTTAATTTTTGAAGTTGGAATAAACAAGTCCATCCATCCTAGTACGGAAATTTGTTTTTGTCTTTAATAAAAGGTAAATTGTATTGATATCAAAAATTATTTAAAATATTTTCCATGCTTTATTACCAGTAATTGCTTGATTTGTATACCTACTTTATTAACCTTTATGCTGGATCGCTTGAGACATTCTTGAGCAAGAAGTGGTCACTCGTGCAGAAAATTTAAGAAGACTTGCAATAGACAATGAAGCAACGAAATTAGAAAAGCAATTTGTAGTCAACCTGTCAGATCTCTGTGGAGGGGAAGAATTCATATACGAACAAGAGACAGGGAGTATTACGAAATGCAGAATAGATAGTTTTGATCATATTGCATTGAAAAGCTTTTCTGCAAACAGAATCAATGTAAGGTTAGAAGAAAAGCAGAAAGTTGGGAAACAATCTTTATAGCAAATGTCTCTAATATAGGTCTCATTTCTCAAATAGAGGGAGAATTTAGTCAAATTTAGAATACAAGACGTTTCTCAGTTGATAAATGGTCAAAGGATATGAATAGACACTTTTCTCATGAAGATACCAAAGCTATCTATAGACATATTAAGAAGTGTTCTGTCACTTTTGATTAGGGAAATGCAAATCAAAACAACTCTGAGATACTACCTCACACCTATCAGATTGGATAACATCACAAAACATGCAAAAAAAGATAAATGTTGGTGAATATGTGGTAAAATCAGGACACTGACACACTGTTACTGAAGATGTGAACTGATCCAACCATGTGGACAGCAATTTGAATGGGCATTCAAAACTTAATTGTTTCCTCATCCTATTTCAATTCTAATTTATTTATTTCTCAGTGCTATAGCTGGAATTTCTGCATTAATATTGAGCAGTAGAAGTGATAACAGACACGTTTCCTCCACCTCTGATCTTACTGGACAGGCTTCTCATTTATCCCTCTTATATGTGGTGTGGTTTCTTGCTTTTATGTAGGTACTATTTATCATTTTGGAAAGGTTTCATTGATTCCTATACTAAGTGGTTGGACTAAGTACAAACTATCATTATATTTTGTCAAAAGTCCTTGTTGCATCTTTTGTTATGATTGTATGTTTTTATTTTGTTATTGATATGATCCATTACGCTTATTTGTACATATTTTACACACACGTAGACATACATATATCCACACACATACATATCCCATATACAGATAAACACACATACATACACACATATATGAGTATATATGTGTACATGGCACTCACATGCATACAAACATATATACATACACACACACACACATGCATGATGAAACAGTCCTGCATTCCTGGTATAAGTCCCAACTGATCATAGTGATTTTTGAAAGAGATTGCCATAATCTTCTTACTCATATTCCAGAGTTTCATATGAAATTTCATTAAAAATAAGTCCATAATTTTCTTTCTCTGATTTTGTTTTCTCATATTTTGTTATAAAAACAATTTAAGGGGGAGGAGCCAAGATGGTGGAGTAGAAAGATACGCATAGGCGAGCTGCTAACGCACAGCCCAAAAAATGCCGGTAAAGAAGAACTCTCCACAAATTTTGGAGCAGCAGAAGTCACAGAACAACAGAGTGGAGGAGATTTCTGTTTGAGAGACCTGAAAAACTAACACGAAAGTTCCGTCATGCACTGAACTCAGAGCAGAGCCTGGCCTTGCCTTGGCCACGCAGCACTAGGGGGAGTAGATTCGAGCAGGCTTCAGGGGCAGCAGAATCTCCAGCTGTCATGCAGGTCCCTCCACCCACAGGTACCAAAGGTCAGTGAGAGTGTCTTTTCTGCTTGCCAAAAGATGAGTGGGGTGTCTCCATAACTCAAGCCCCCTTGGGAGGCAGCAGCAGAGGTGGCGGTGGACAGGAGTTCCCAAAGTAGGCAGGAGTTCGGATCCACTGTTGAAGGTCTCCGCATAAACCCCCTGAGGGAACTGAGCCCCAAGTGTTGGACCTGCCCTGATCTAAGCAGTGGAACGTATTCTCACACTGAATAGCAGCCCTGCCCCCGCCAAAACCCTAAGGCTGGGAAGCAGCACCTGAATCTCAGATAATCACTGCCTGCGCTGATCGGGAGGTGAGATGGGAGTATTGAGAGGAAATTAAGAAGTAAAGTAACTGACTGTGACAATACCCAGAAAGGGGGGGAACGTATGATCACAGGATGTTACTTTCTTCACCAAGAAATGTTTCCTCCCATACTTTCAGATGAGGAAGAACAATGCTTAACATCAGCGAAAGACATAGAAGTCAAGGCTTCTGTATTCCAAACATCCAAAATAAACATTCAATGGGCTTAGGAAATGGACGAGCTCAGAAAGGAAGATGAAAATAAAGTAAGAGAGGTGGAGGAAAAACTGGGAAGAGAAATGAGAGAGATGCAAGAAAAACAGGTCAAGACCTTGCTAAAGGAAGCCCAAAAAATGCTGAAGAAAATAATAACTTGAAAAATAGCCTAACTCAATTGGCAAAAGAGGTTCAAAAAGCCAATGAGGAGAAAAATGCTTTCAAAAGCAGAATTAGTCAAATGGAAAAGGAGTTTCAAAAGCTCACTGAAGAAAATAGCACATTAAAAACTAGAATGGAACAGATGGAGGCTAATGACTTCCTGAGAAACTAAGAAATCACAAAAAACAAACCCCAAAAGAATGAAAAAATGGAAGATAATGTGAAATACCTCATTGGAAAAACAAATGACCTGGAAAATAGATCCAGGAGAGGCAACTTAAAAATTATTGGACTACCTGAAAGTCATGATCAAAAAAGCCCACACATCATCTTTCATGAAATTGTCAACTAAAACTTCCCTGATATTCTAGAACCAGAGGACAAAATAAGCATTCAAGGAATCCACAGATCACCACCTTAAAGACATCCAAAAAGAGAAACTCCTAGGAACACTGTGGGTGGCCAAATTCCAGAGTTCCTAGGTCAAGGAGAAAACGTTGCAAGCAGCTAGAAAGAAAGAATTCCAGTATTGTGGAAATACAACCAGGATAACACAAGATCTAGCAGTTTCTGCATTAAGGGATAGAAGGCCGTGGAGTAGGATATTCCAGAAGTCAAAAGAACTAGGTCTAAAACCAAGAAACATCTACCAAGCAAAACTGAGTATAATACTTTAGGGGAAAATATGGGCTTTCAATGAAAGAGAGGCTTTTCAAGCATTCTTGATGAAAAGACCAGAGCTGAAAAGAAAGTTTGACTTTCAAACACAAGAAGGAAGGGAAGCATGAAAAGGTAAACAGCAAAGAGAAGTCATATGGGACTTACCAAAGTTGAACTGTTTACATTCACACATCAAAAGACAATATTTGTAACTCTTGAAACTTTTCAGTATCTGGGTATTTGGTGGGATTACAGACACACACACACACATGCAGAGAGACGCACACACACATACACACACAGATAGACGGAGCGCACAGAGTGAAATGAATGGGATGGGATCATATCTTTAAAGAAATGAAATTAAGCAGTGAGAGAGAAATACACCGGGAGGAGAAAGGGAGAAAAGGAATGGGGCAAATTATCTCTCATAAAAGAGGCAAGCAAAATACATTTTAGTGGAGGGAAGAAGAGGGGAGATGAGAGAAAAATACGAAGTTTACTCTCATCACATTCCATTAAAGGAAGGAATAAAATGTACACTCATTTTGGTATGAAAACCTATCTAACAATGCAGGAAAGTGGGGGAGAAAGGGAAAAGCAGGGTGGGGGGTGATGGAAGTGAGGGCAACAGGAGGAGGGAGCAATTTGTAGTCAACACTCTTGGGGAGGGACAGGATCAAAAGAGAGAATAGAAACAATGGGAGGGAGGAGACAATGGAGGGAAATATAGTTAGTCTTACACAACATGACTATTAGGAAGTCATTTGCAAAACTCCACAGATATGGCCTATATTGAATTGTTTGCCTTCCCAAAGGGAATGGGTGTGGAATGAGGGATGAAGAGGAGTTGGAACTCAATTTTTAGGAACAACTGTTGAGTATTGTTCTTGCTACTAGGGAATAAGAAATATAGGTAATGGGGTATAGAAAGATTTTTGGCCCTACAGGACAAAAGAGAAGATGGAGACAAGGGAAGGGAGGGATGATAGAAGGGAGGGCAGATTGGTGATAGGGGCATTTAGAATGCTCAGTGCTGTGGAGTGGGGGTAGAGGACAAATGAGCAGAAAATTTGGAACCCAAAATTTTATGAAAATGAATGTTAATAGTTAAATAAATAAACTTTAAAAAAGAAAAAAAATAATTTAAAAGACTTTTTCTCTACTTGTTATTTTCACGTAGCTTATACAATATGGGGAATAATTAATCCTTAAATGTCATAATGCACTTGTAAATCTACTTAATTGTGGAGACTTCTTTCTTAGGGCTCTTGCAGATGGCTTGTATATTTTTTCCCTATAGTTTATTTCAGTGTTCTATTTCCTCTTCTGTTAATTTTGGAAGTGTCCTTTTTTTTCTACATGTTCATCTATTTCACTTAGATTGTCAGTTTTACTGACTTATATTTGGGGAAATAATCACAATAATTTCATCTTCAGCCGCCACACATTTACTATTTCACTTTGGTTATCAGGAACTTGATTTTTTTCTTTCATTTTCGTTAAAATAAGCAGTAGTTTAATTATTTTATCCATTCAAAAATGCAGTGCTTTTTATTTTCTTATTGTTATTTTTAGTCATGCTTTACCCTACATGAAAACATTTTAGTGCGGTTTTCTTAACAAAAATACTGAAGTGATTTTTCATTTCTTTCTCCAGGATCGCCTTGTTGCAGTTGAGGAAACTGAGGCAAACACATTTTAAATGACTTGCCCAAGGTCACACTGTTGGTAAATATTTGAATCTGGATTTAAACTCAAATTGTCCTGATACCAGGCCCTATACCCTATTCACTGTCCCACTAAATCCTCATAAACCCAGCTTCTAGATTCATATGTTAGTTAAATTTATTTTTTCATTCGTCTTTCCATTGATTTTCAGGATTTCAATTTTGATGTTTAATTGGAAAAAGTCTAATTTCTTTTCTTGCTGGGTTATTTTTTAGTTGCATGCTCAATTTGTTGATCTACTCTTTCTTCCTTTTGTAGTTGTATAAATACACACATAAACATGTACACACATACAAATACATATGCACACAAGCACACATATATGTGTTTATATGTACATATTCGTGTGTGTATATATAAGCTCACATACACATATCCATATATAAGCACACATATACATTCACATACACACATGCACATATGTATATATTTATGTGATGTATATGGGTATATACATATACGTGTGTGTATATAGATGTGTTTCAGTATGTTTGTGTGTATACACACACACACACACACACATATATATATATATATATATTTATAAAACTTAAAGCCTCTTAATAGCCCTAGCTCTATAATGAAATAGTATTTCCTCTTGAAACTATCTCCTTTGTGTCATTTTTTCCCATGACTAATTTTTGCTATTTTTATGTATGTGTTGTCATAAATTAAGAAATTAGATGATTCAGCTGATTATTTTAAGATATAAGACACATG
>CM053775.1:49549333-49562494 GCA_028658325.1 Potorous gilbertii
AAGTTTAGCAAAATACTCAGAAAATGCCATATGCTATTTCAGAATAGTGCTTTAGTAGTATAGTTGCGACTGTTAGTAGAAGACAATAGGCTTCCAAAAACTACAACGTACAAAAAAGCATTATCACTTTCACTTCTTCCCTCTCCATTGAAATAACTGATAAACATGAGATAATAATAATAGTAACAATAATTTTATGGCATTTATAAGTTTCTTACTATGTGGTAGTTATATATTATTTCTATTTAATATAACTTACACTTATTCAATTCGCTTTAAAATTTATGGTTAATTAAACTTATATTTAGTAACCAGTGAATAATAGTTCGAAGCGATTTCTTTGGAGAGATCAACTGCATTTCAATAAGTGTATTAGAGATAAAAATACTATCTTAACACCATAAGAAATCTCCATCGAATGAAAAAAAAAAGATGCACTTAACTCTTTAGTGATAGAGTTCATCAAAATGACCCTCAATTTACAGTAAAGACCCTAATAACTCCAAAAAAACCGTTCATTTAATGTAGGTGATCAAAGGACCTTGAATGATGGTCTTACATTTCTGTACATTTCCCTATTGACCACTGGAATCTCATAAAAATTCTTCTTTTATAAAAACAAATTAAGTTCTTGAAGTGGAAGTATCTTTTGAATTTTAGCAGAGCGGTGATACCTCGTATAGAAGTTTGTGTTTCCAAAAAGAAACTAAAGTGCTCATGTTACTGGAAATGGGGAAACTCATTGTTTCATAAACCCAAGAAGAGAACAAAACAAGAAACAATAGATGTCAGTTTATTGGGGAACACTTAAATATGGCAGACTATATTGATACTATTGGAATTATGAAAACATGGAATTTAGAGAAATATTAAAAGATTTTTTAATGAACTGAAACCTAATAAAATAAGCAGAATGTAGAAAACAATCTCCACATTGATGATAATATAAAGAAAAAGATAAATTTAACAAAAAAAACTTCAGTGTAATATAATGTTCAAACTCTTCACAAAAACATTTAACAAAGTGTGCTTTTCTCCCTATTTTTGCAAAGAATACTAACTATGGCTAAAGCATAGCTCATATTAGGTCTTCTATATGGAGCAATATATTGAGAATGAACATGATATGACAATGGGGTCAATAAAATACTTGTTTCATAGTTATCTTCATAGGTAAACTCTGACAGAGACCAGTGCAGAAGAATAACCAAATTTTGCGTGAGATTAAAATTTGTATATGGAAGAGTCATCCTCCCCCATCCCCCACAAAAGCTCTTTGAAGCAGGAAATGTTCCACTATTACGATCAGTATACTGCATTTATTAGTTCACCTCAGTTTCATTGTTAGTCTCCCATT
Source organism: Potorous gilbertii (assembly GCA_028658325.1). Classification (NCBI taxonomy): domain Eukaryota; kingdom Metazoa; phylum Chordata; class Mammalia; order Diprotodontia; family Potoroidae; genus Potorous; species Potorous gilbertii. Next base: position 49,550,691 of record CM053775.1, read on the forward strand.
CAGTAGATCCAATACCAACGATGACTTAATTTGTGACATGTACCTTTTATTGGAAATTTCCTGTACACGTATCTATGTAATTGACATCTCTGTGCTTGTCAATGGGGGAGCAATATGCACAATTGTCTTTGTACTCTTGCTTATCTCCCGTGGGGTCATTCTACACTCTGTAAAAACCCAAAGTTCACAAGGTCAGCAAAAAGACTTCTTTAATTGCGTCTCCCACGTTACAGTTGATATCTTCTTCGTTATTCCTTGTATTTTCAAGTATGTTAGGCCTTTCTGTACTATCCCCATTGATAAATCTCTACCTGACTATTATACTATCATCACTCCTATGCCAAACCCTTTGATCTACACCCTGAGAAACACAGAAATGAAAAAGACCTTGAGGAAGATTTGGAACAGAAAAGTGATGCTGAGCTGTAAGGCAATGGATGTCCTGGCAAAGTGACGATATTTCACAAGGGAAAAAAGTAGAATATGGTTACATTTCTAGAATTTATTTGAGGCTAAGAAAGCAGATGCTGAATATGTGAAGAAAAATAAGCTTTCTCTCATTAGTATTAAAAACTGCCTTTTTGTTGTTGCTGGAACTATTTTTTTAGAGAATGACAATTTTGTGAAAAAATGCTATCCACATCCAGATAGAGAGATGGATTCTGATTGAAGATTGAAGAATATTTTTCTCCTTATTTTCTTCTTTGTCTGCAACATATCCAATGCAGAAATACATTTTATATATCTTTGCATACTGAACATCATATTTATTCTCTTTTCAATGGGTGGGAGCACGCATAGAATATGCATAGAGTGCATAGAATAAAATAATTTGGAAAAAAATAAAATTTTAAAAAGAGTATCATGGTTCATTAGGAAAATATCAGTTCATTTTAATTATGTGAAACTTGCTAAACAACAGTTCACTCTGCTTACAAAGATAATTCTGAGAATCATATTGCTTAGGAATGGGAATTAATATGTCACATGAAATGTTTACATAAGGCAGTGGGTATTCTACAGGAGAGAAAAAAACACTAATCTATTTCTCAGTTAACTTGAAGTTATTACTGCTCCAAGTTTTCAAAAGAAATCAACCAGTTTCATATTTAATATTAGACTTTATCATTTTTAAAATACATCCCATGCATTGCAATGTGATGTAAATCCTGTTGATACAGGAATATTTGTTTCTAATTAAAGAGATTTTTCATTATATGTGTAAAGCTTAAACATGCAAAAAGATGTGTGATCTGATCTTTGCAAATCAAATAGCATGTTCCAATTCTTTCAAATAGTAAGTTCATATTATAAACTCAATAACTAAATTGAAAATTGCTATTTATTATCTTATATTTTTCAATAAGAGGTAGTGACGGAGGCAAGATCATGGAGTGGAAGGACACAAAAATTCAATTTCTCCCCACACAGCCCATAGAATACCTGCATAGAGGGACTCTAAACAAATTTTGGAGCAGCAGAAGTGGAGAACAACAGAGTAGAGGAGATTTCTAGGCCAGGGTGACCCGGAAGGCCCACTGGAAACGTCTGTTGTCTGTTGCACTGGAAGTGGAGTGGAACCCAGCAGGCTCACAAACAGCCTTTTGAGGCTGAAACTGAAGTCGTGGAATCCCCAATCCCAGTAGCAGCAGGTTTTCAGATCCCTCAATCCACAGGCATCAAAGGTCAGTGATCATATTTTTTTTCAGCTGGCCAGGAAGGGAGAATGGCCGTCCCATAGCTCCGGCTTCAGGCAGCAGAGGCCACATCTGCAGTTCTCACAGCAGCCCCTAAAGTAGCCTGCAACCGTTGTTGGATCGTAAAAACCCCTGGGGTCACTGAGGAGCTCATTTTTGCCTCTGCCTTGTGTAGAGGCCTTGAGGGTGCTGGTTTTTGTCTTGCATTGAATGGGGGCCATGCCCCCACAGTTTAACTGAGTTCCACTCCCCTGGTGGTGACTTGGCTGAACTGGAGGCCAGGTGGCTGTGGAGAGGAATCTCTGCTAAGATGTTGAGCACAAAACTCCCTTACTGTGCCGAGACCAGTACATACTTGATAGTGCCCCCTTGGAGCAACTGAGACTTTACAGATTCCTAAAGTATACCCTACTCCTGACAAAGGACCCAAAAGTCAAATAACTGCTTGGGAAACTGCCCAGAAAAGGGGAAAAATAAGACCATAGAAGGTTGCTTTCTTGGTGAACAGATATCTCCTCCCATTCTTTCAGAAGGATTGCCATCAGAGAAAGACATAAAAGTCAAGGCCTCTGTATCTCAAACATCCAAAATAAATATTCAGTGGTCTCAGGCCATGGAAGAGCTCAAAAAGGATTTTGAGAATCAAATCAGAGAGATGGAGTAAAAACTGGGAAGAGAAATGGGAGAGATGCAAGAAAAGCATGAGAAACAGGTCAACATCTCGTTAAAGGAGACCCAAAAAATTGCTGAAAAAAATAACGCCTTGAAAAATAGTCTACCTCAATTGGCAAAAGACGTTCAAAAAGCCAATGAGGAGAAGAATGCTTTAAAAACTCGAATCTGCCAAATGGAAAGGACGTTCAAAAGCTCATGGAAGAAAATAGTACTTTCAAAAACTAGAATGGAACACATGGAAGCTAATGACTTTCTGAGAAACCAAGAAATCACAAAACAAAACCAAAAGAATGAAAAAATGGAAGATAATTTGAAACATCTCAGTGGAAAAGCAACTCACCTGCAAAATAGATCCAGGAGGAAAAATTTAAAAATTATAGGACTACCTAAAAGTCACGATCAAACAAAGAGTTTAGACATCATCTTTCATGAAATTATCAAGGAAAACTGCCCTGATATTCTAGAACCAGTGGACAAAATAAATATTAAAATAATCTACTGATCATCTCTTGAAAGAGATACAAAAATAGGAACTCCTAGGAAAATTATGGACAAATTTCGGGGTTCCCAGTTGTAGGAGAAAATATTGCAAATAGCTAGAAATAAAAAATTCAAGTCCTGTGGAAATGCAATCAGAATAAAACAAGATCTAGCAACTTCTACCTTTAGCGACTGAAGGGCATGGAATATGATATTCCAGAAGTCAAAGGAACTAAGACTAAAACCAAGAATCACCTACCCAGCAAAAGTGAGTATAACACTTCAGAGGAAAAAAAACGGACTTTCAATGAAAGAGAGCACTTTCAAGCATTCTTGATGAAATTACCAGATCTGAAAAGAAAGTTGGACTTTCAAACACAAGAACGAAAAGAAGCATGAAAAGGTAAACAACAAAGAGAAATCATAAGGGGATTACTATTACTTCAATTATTAATACTTGATAGTTGAACTATTAACGTTCTTAAATGTAAAGACAGTATTTGTAACTCTTGAAATTTTTTTCACTATCTGGATAATTGGTGGGATTACATACGAATAAGACAGGTAGGATGGCACAATGGATAGAGATTTTATACATGTAGTTTTTTGAAATGAAGCTAAAATCACATCTAATAATATATGATTATTTAACCCCTCTTAAAATTTAAAATTTTTGTTGTTATGAATAGTGACGAAAACAGTCCATTTATTTTTTAAAATATGATTTCCAGTAAAACAATCCCTGAGCAAAAGGTGATATTTTTGTTTGCATGTTTTTACTTACATTTCTTGAGGAATATATTCTAGTACAGCTGTAATTTTATACACCAGATGTTTCCTATTTGCTTAAATATAAATTTATTTATTTAACTTATTACATCATTTTCACAAAATTTTGAATTCCAAATTATCTTCCCATTTGTCCCCTCCCTCGACCCCAATACAACGAGCATTCTAATTGCCCCGATCACCAATCTGCCCTCTCTTCCATCATCCCTCCATTCTCTTGTCCCCATCCTCTCTTTTGTCCTGCAGGGCCAGAAAACTTTCTATTCCCCATTGCCTGTATTACTTGTTTCCTAGTAGCAAGAAAAATACTCAAAAGTTGTTGCTAAAACTTTGAGTTCCAACTTCTCCCCATCCCTCCCTTCCCACCCATTCCCTTTGGGAAGGCAGGCAATTCAATATAGGCCATATCTGTGTAGTTTTGCAAATGACTTGCATAATGATCGTGTTGTGTAAGACTAACTATATATCCCTCCTCTCCTGCCCCCCATTGTTTCTATTCTCTCTTTTGATCTTGTCTCTCCCCAAGAGTGTTGACTTCAAATTGTTCTCTCCTCCCATTGCCCTCCCTTCCATCATCCCCCACACCCTGCTTTTGTCTTTCTCCTGCATTTTCCTGTATTGTAAGATAGGTTTTCATACCAAAACGAATGTGCATTTTATTCCTTACTTTAGTCGAATGTGATGAGAGTAAATTTTGTGTTTTTTTTTCTCAGCTCTCCTCTTTTTCCCTCCATTAAAATGTCTCCTGCTTGCCTCTTCTATGAGAGATAATATACCCCATTCCATTTCACCCTCTCTCCTCCCATTACATTTCTCTCTCACCGTTTACCTTAATTTCTTTTAAGATATGCTCCCACCCTATTCAATTAACTCTGTGCTCTCTGTGTATGTGTGTGCATGCGTGTATGTGTGTGCGGACACATGTGTGTACATGTGTATGTTTATGTGTGTTTGTAGTGCCAACAAATACCCAGATACTTAAATTTTCAAGAATTGCGAATGTTTTCTTTCCATGTAGAAATGTAAACAGTTCATCTTTGGTAAGTTCCCTATGACTTTTGTTTACTTTTTTAACTTTTTCATGCTTATCCTCTGTCTTATATTTGAAAGTCAAATTTTCTTTTCAGCTTTCGTCTTTTCATCAAGAATGCTTGAAAGTCCTCAATTTCATTGAAAGACCATATTTTCCCATGAAGTATTAGAATCAGTTTTGCTGGGTAGGTTATTCTTGGTTTTAGTCCTAGTTCCTTTGACTTCTGGAATATCCTATTCCACGCCCTTCTATCCCTTTATGTTGAAGCTGCTAGATCTTGTGTTACCCTAATTGTATTTCCACAATATTGGAATGGTTTCTTTCTAGCTGTTTGCAATATTTTCTCTTTGACTTGGGACCTCTGGAATTTGGCCACAATGTTCCTAGGAGTTTCTTTTCTTGGATCTGTTTCAGGTGGTGTTTGGTGGATTCCTTGAATACTTATTTTGCCCTCTGCTTCTAGAGTATCAGGGAAGTTTTCCTTGATAATTTCATGGAAGATGATGTCTAGGCTCCTTTTTTGATCATGGCTTTCAGGTCGTCCCATAATTTTTAAATTGTCTCTCCTGGATCTGTTTTCCAGGTGACTTGTATTTCCAATGAAATATTTCATATTATCTTCCATTTTGTCATTCTTTTAGTTTTGTTTTATGATTTCTTGGTTTCTCAGAAAGTCATTACCCTCCATCTGTTCCATTCTAATTTTGAGAGAACTATTTTCTTCAGTGAGCTTTTGAAATTCCTTTTCCACTTGGCTAATTCTGCTTTTGAATATATTCTTCTCCCCATTGGCATATTGAATCTAGTTTTCCAATTGAGTTAGCCTATTTTTCAAGGCGTTATTTTCTTCAGAATTTTTTTGGGTCTCCTTTATCAAGGTATTGACCCGTTTTTCATGCTTTTCTTGCATCTCTCTCATTTCTCTTCCCCGTTTTTCCTCCACCTGTCTAACTTGATTTCCAAAATCCTTTTTGAGCTCTTCCGTGGCCTGAGCCCATTGGATATTTATTTCAGATGTTTGGGATACAGAGGTATTGACTTCTATGTCTTTACCTGATGGTAAGGATTGTTCCTCCTCATCAGGAAGGAAAGGAGGAAACATCTGGTCAACAAGAAAGTAACCTTCTATGGTCTTATTCTTTTTCCCTTTTCTGTGCATTTTCCCAGCCAGTTGCTTGACTTCTAAGATTCTTCTACACACTTGCCTAGGTCTGTCCAGCTAGGGCTTGGGGTCTGAGATTCAAATGTTGCTCCTCAGCTTCAGGGCTTTCAGTGGCAGGCACGGCTGCTATTCAATGTAAGCTGAAGTTCTCTTCCTCAAGTGGGGGCATGGCCACCTCCCAGGCTCAGTTCTCTCAGGGGGTTTATGTGGAGCCTTTCTGTAATGGAGCACCTGCTGAGCTCCTGCCTGCTCCTGGAGCCTCTGGGAGCCTGCTACCTCTGCTGCTGCCTCCCGAGGGGGGTTGAGTTATGGAGACACCTCGCTCTCCTCTCAGCCAGCCCAGAAGTCCCTTACACTGACCTGTGTGCCTGTGGGTGGAGGGACCATAGCTACCGCCAGAGATTCCATCCCTGAAGCCTGTTCTGATCTGCTGGATCTACTCATCTTGGTGCTGCGCGGCCAGGGAAGGGCTGGGCTCCACCCCGTCTGGTGCGCGACAGACCCTTGGGATCGTTTTTTCAGGGTTCTCTGGAACTGAAATCTCCTTCACTCCATTACTGTGTGCCTTCCACTGCTTCAGAATTTGTTGGGAGATTTTTTTACAGTAAATCCATAGGCTGTGGTTTCGGAGCTAGCATATGTGAATCTTTCTACTCTGCCATCTTGCCTCCTCCTCTGGAACTATTACTTTAAGAGTATGGTGGTTTAATGAAAAATGCAATCCACATTCAAATAGATAACTAATAGTCTTAAGTTGCAAAGTGAAACATATATTTCTCTCTCTTTTCTTGTTTTTTTTTTAAGTATGTCTAACATAGAAATGCTTTATATGACTTTCTATGCGTAACTGACGTTACGTTTTTAGCCTTTTCAAGGGGCAAAAAGGGGTTAAAGTGAGCGGTAAGTGCATGTATGGAGGAGATATGTTGGAAGCAAAATAAAATTTCAAGAAGAGGATTTTGAATCATCAGGAAAATATCAATTCATTTTAGTTAGGTGACACTTTTTAGGATCAATTGATTCTTCTAACAATTCAAAGATCATTCTGGGAATAATATTCGTCAAGATGTTAAGTAATGGGAATTAATATATAATATGAAGTATTTGTGGTGGTGGAGTGGATATTTTAAGGAGGAGAAAAAATAATCACTTGCTCAGTTAACTTGAAATTTTCAGGGCTCCATGTGTTCAATATAAATCTATCAACATCACATGTAACATTATCTTTGCCATGATAAAACCATATCTCAAGACCTATCATGTGATTATATATATGGTAAAATTGGGTTTTGTAAAATTATCTACATAAAGTCTAACGATGCGAAAATGTGAGTGATCTGATATTTTTAAATCAAACATTAGTTCCATTTGTTTCAAGAAATAATATTGAAGTACAATATTACTAAGTAATTTGTAAATTGGTGTTTATTATCGTATATTTTTCAGTAAGAGAGGTAGTACTACATAGTGGCTAAAGTTTTGTTATTGTAGTGTAGGAAAAAAATGAACTTAGACTCCTTTGTCACTTTATGGATTATTTAACCGTTCAGTATTTAAAATTATACTTTCTAATAATGAAAAAGCATTCTCATTCCTTTAAAAATTATTCCTGAGGGAAAAGATCCCAGAGTAAATTGTTACAAGGATATTTTCTGTTTGCTTGCTTCTTTTTAATTTATATTTGATGACCTATAAGTTACAGCACAGCTACAATGTTATGCAATAATTGTTTTTGGAGTCGGATAACATTTGTAAATGAAATCTATCTTAATAATTATCTCACTAAACCATCTTCAGTTCCATTCTGAAATCAGTGAATACTACAAGGAAGTTTATTTAAATTTTCCTATTTCCCCAAAATTTTGATGCTGTTGTTCAGATTTCCCTACTAGGCAAGTTGTTTCCTCAATGTTGGTGAGACATTGTGGGATTTTGATGTGTAAATATGTATTGGAAATTTTTTTTCCTAACGATTTTCTTAATCAAAATTATATACTTTCTCTAAAAATGTTGATATCTTAATATGTACACTTTCTCTTTTTCAAATTCTGTATATATTTCAGGCCACCAGAATATTTCTGAATGGATATTTCATGGGGACAATTGTTTTTTAAAGGTTGCTGAGATGTGTTTCACTATCTCCATAATGCACTTTCATGATCTTCATTGATTACTAAGTTTAGGCACCTCAACAGTTGGGATTTTTATTCTTTCCCTTTGTTTTCTCCTTTCCTAACAATATATAAATAGAACTGAGACTTGATAAGGTAATGGTGATGGTGGTGGTGGTAGTGATAATGAATATAATAATAGCTAACATTTGTATAGTATTTATGTAATGTCAGACAACGTACCAAACACTTTGCAATTACTGTCTCATTTGATCTTCACAACACTGCCAGTTAGGTGCTCTCATTATCACCATTTTACATATGAGGCAACTGAGGCAGAGTTTATAGGAAAAATGCAGGGTGGCAGAGACAAAATGGCAGAATGAGAGCAAGTTTTTGCCTAAGCTCTAGGAAAACGTCTTTCACATACCTCTAAAAAGAGAATATGAACAAATTTTAAAGTGGCAGAGTCTACTAGGAGACAGAGTGTGGCATATTTCCAGCCCAGGACACCTTGAAAGGTCAAGAGAAAAATCTATTACATGGGATTTGAGGTGCACTGAAAGCACACAGCACATACCGTACCAGCACAGACCCTGCCATAGCAAAGCTGAACAGGAACCACCTGGAAGTCAGAAACAGCAGCAGCAGTGAAAATTCCCAAACATATCAGCCTAAGACAGAAGTCCAGTGGAAGTGAATGAGAGAGAAGCACAGAATGCAAGGTAACAGCAGCAGCTGCTCCGGAGACTATTAGCCTAAAAGTTAAATGTCTTTAAGTCACTATTTGAAATTCTAGAAGCCCAGACGTGGGAGTGTCATGTAAATGCTCTCCCCCTCCCCTTGTTGAGCTTGAAATCTGAGAAAATATTTCCCCAGAAAATATCCTGGAATAATGGGATGACCCAAAGTGGTAACCAGTCACTTAAACTGTGAGGTTAGGAAAATCATAAAGGGGGGGGGCGTCAGTTTTAATGTGGCTGAAGAAGACCCGAGAAGGACTAAAGCTATCCCAGACAGCCCCAACTCAGGGAAACTGGAGGAGATTCTGAACCCCAGGGGAGTGGAGTCCATGGGGGCCAACACCAGGACCTCAGGCCTGATTGAGCACAACTAGGGAAACAGGATGACACTAGCTCAGATGGGGTTGCGAATTTTCTGAGGTAGCCTGTGTTGTACCTGAGAAGAAGGGACCTCCTGGTGGCGGAGAAGTGCTCCCCCACAGCTCACACAGTAAGCTCAAGAGAAACTCCAGGGAAACTCAGAAATGCTTCACCTGGGCTCTGCTTGGGCACATGACACCTCAGCACCAGGTCAGCTGCGACATTCCAGCCTCTAGCTGACAGAACCAGAAGCCGCAATGCACAAAGCCTCAAGATGCAAAGACAAGAAGCTTGGAACAGATCCCCCTGTGCCCCGGAAGGAGAGGTTCACTTTAAAAGCCCTGAAAAAGGCAATCATCATGAGCATGAAGCAAACCAGAAACGACGAGATTATAGAATCCTACTATGGGAACAAAGACCAAAACACAAATAACAAAAAGGTCAATACTGAGACTGTACTCCCATTTGAAACTTCAGAAGAGAATAGGAACTGGTCTCAAGGATATACAGCGTTTTTGGAAGAGTTTAAGAATGATTTTTAAAAGCCAAATTAGAGAAGTAGAAGACAAATTAGACAATGATTTTAAAAACATGAAAAAACAATACCCTGAAGAAAACAACTTTTTACAAGGAAAACGGGACAAATTGCCAAGGAAGTACAAAACTTAACTGGAGAAAAAAAACTCGTTAAAAGGAACAATTGGTCAAATGGAAAATGAGATGCAAAAGTTAATTGAGGGAAAAAAATGTATTGAAAATTAGAATTGGGCAAGTAGAAGCTAATGACTCTATGGGACATCAAGAATCAGTTAGACAGAATCTAAATAATGAAAAAAATAGAAGAAAATATAAAATATCTCATTGGAAAGCCAAGTGACCTGAAAAATATATCCAGGAGAGAAAACCTAAGAATTGTTGTCCTACCAAAAAGCCATGATGAAAACTGCCTTGAGGACCTAGATCCAGAGGGGAAAATAGTTATCTAAAAACTCACCCATAACCTCCTGAAAGAGATTCCCAACTGAAAACACCAAGAAATATTGTTGCCAAGCTCCATAACTATCAATTTAAGGTGAAAATACTTCAAGCAGCCAGAAAGAAAAAATTCAAATATACGGGAACTATGGTGAGAATTACACAGGGCACTGCAGCATTTACATTAAAAGATCAGAGGGATTAAAATACGATATTCCATAAGGCAAAGGAGTTTGCACTACAACAAAAGGTCAATTACCCTGCAAAACTGGGCGTAATATTTCAGGCAAGGAGGTGGAAATTCAATGCAAAAAGCTTTTTCCACACTTGCCTGATGAAAGGGACGGATCTCAATAGAAAACTGAGTCTTCAAATACAAGTCTCAAGAGAGGCATAAAAAGGTAAACAAGGGCAAAATTGACATATGTAGGGACCACAGTAAGTTTGGGGGCACATTAAAGTCATATTTCAAAATACCAGACCCTGAGCTCTATCCACTGTACTAACTTGGTGCACTATCATTATAATCATGACCTTTTTTGCATCATCCTAATCATTCTCTTTGTTATTCCCATGTCATTATGTTCTATCTTCAAAGAACCTAAGCCCTTTTGTGAATAGTTCAGTGATTACCCAGTGAATAAAATGGAGGCCTTCTTCTAGTTTTACCACTATTTTCAAAATCTATACACTGTGTCTATTTTCTCTCATTCTTGTCTCATGGATAGTGCCCTCCCCACCCCTTTTCCTTCCCCCAGGTCACGCATTTCCTTGATTTTGCCATTTAAATAACTCTCATTTGAAATTAAATTTTGAAACATGTTCTACCAACCATGTATAACTCTTTTATTTTTTATGGCTTTTAAATTTCATTGTTTTGATGAGGTAACATTCTATGATTCACTATCATTGACCTTTGCTTGGAGAATACTCGTGTTAAGCAGAAGAATTTGTAAAGCAGGGAATATTTTGAGATTATTCCAATTACCATGTAACTTCTCAGAAGAGGTTAAGTTTGATCTTCTCCTCTTATCCAATTCTGGCTTCAACATTTGGCAATTGTTAGTGATTTTTCAAATTTTCTATACACTGAAGGATACATATCATCTAGCTAATAGTAATTAAAATTTGTATAGCACATGATTTGTGAAAGGCTTTATAAATATTACATGAGTTGATATTTAATTGTAAATCTCATTTGGATTACTTTTACTTCTTAAAAGTGAGTTTGTTCCTTTTTTATACCTTCATGCACTGCTTTGCACTCAGAATTCATTAGATCTCTTTGCAGATGAAGAGTATTTTTCATCATGGGACCATTAAAATTATGTTCTATCACCATATGAATTAGAGTAGCTAATGTTTCACAGTTGATCACCACACAATATTAGTATTACGGTGTACAAGGTACTGTTCATTTGACTTTGAATCATTTCATACAAGTCTTTCAGGTTTTTCTGATGCCTGTCTGCTTACAACATCTTATAACACAATAATAAATAAAATCATTTACCATATTTTATAGTCATTCCGAAATTTATGGCCATCCCTTCAATTTCCAATTCTTTGCTACCAAAAAACGAACAGTTTACAAGAATTTTTGTACATATATCCTTCTCTTTGATTTATTTGTAGTAAAATTTCTGGGTCAATGGAGATGAACTCTTTTACAGACTTTCACATATAGTTCCAAATTGTTCTCCAGAATGGTGGATCATTTCATAGTTCCACCAAAAATTCATTAGTGTACCTCTTTCCCCTTATTGTATCTAGCTTTTA
>CM053775.1:49562994-49586663 GCA_028658325.1 Potorous gilbertii
TTTATTTTTCTAATGTACAAATGCATGTATGTCTGTGTATATAAATAGACATACAAAGTGGTTTTCAGGGGATATGGGAAGACCTTTTGTAGATTTTGGAATTTAATCTGTGTAGAAACAAGAAAAACTAAGAAACGGAATTAAAAAGGGCAAAAATTCCATATGGAAAGAACCACCACATTAAAAGTTCAGAATTATGAAATGGAGTGGCATAATGGTGTGTTTGAAAAATAACAAGGAGGGCAGTATAAGTGAGTAGTGAAGTGAATGAAAGAGATTGGAAAAATAGAAAAGCAGGGTTAAAGTTAGGAAAATATTTAAATTTCAAGTAGAAGAATTTATATTTGATTTTAAAAGTAAACTGGAAGAATAAGAGTTTCTTGTTTGTGCATATGTGTGTAGGTGAACGGAAAATAGGGAGGAAGTATTTCATGCAATTAGACTTGCACTTTGGGACAACCAATTTGGCGGCAGAGTGGTGCATGTTTGGGAATGCGGTGATACTTTAGACAGAATGATTAACCAGAAGGTTATTTTAATGTATCAAGGGAGAGATGATGACGGCCTGTAGTAGGCTAATGGATATGGGGCTTTAAAGAAGGGGAAAAAATCAGCAAGCTTTCGTGATAGTAGAACATAAGACATGACAACTGATAAATTGTGTGAAGTGTACTGGGGTGGGGGGTTTAGGATGTCAACAGAGTTGAGAGAATGGGGTATCCCTGGAGAGTAACAGAAAAGTTGAGATGAGTGGAACATTTCAAATAGAAAGATAACAAATTTTGAGGCTGTGACTGTCCCTGATTTCATATTTCAGTGTAGTCATTTGGAATAATGAAATTTATAGACGCATCTATAAAAATTTCCATTTTTCCATTACCTTGATGGATTTACCATCACCCAACCTGAGTGTGAGTATTCTGTGATTTTGGATGAGGCCCTTGCCTCTGATCACTTCAATTTGCTCATCTCTAAATTAATAGAACTGGCTGAGATGACTTCTAAGAGCCCATTGACTCTAAACGAGCATTGACGCTCTCGTAATCAGGGTTAAATGAATATCATGTGTATTTAATCGTTAGCAGTCTTTTGGGAAGCAGTTACTTCCGGTGTTTCCACAATGGTAGTTGCCTTACCCTTTATTAAAAAACGAAATATTTCCTCCTGTAAATCATTATTTCCTTTCCACTGAGTAACCATTTCTTGAGAAGACCTCTCATCTTCTATTCTTTAGCATGACGTAATGACTAAAGTTCAGGTTAGAGCCAGGATTGTTGTGCTTGAATTCTGCCTCTGGCACTTACCAGGTGGGTGAACAGGAGTTAAGGTCTGAACCTCTCTGGGTCTCAGCTTCCTCATACTAAAACGGGCATGATTTCTTTAGTACTTTAGCTACAGGATTATTTTGAGACTTAAAGGAGGCATTGCTGGCAAGATATTTTGTAAACTTTAAAGCATCGGTTATTGTTCTTATAACTTGAACTCACTGAACTATAATTTTTGTTTTAAACCAGACATATGATTTCATTGGATTCACAAATCTCCTAAGAAGGAAGCTCCCACTATCCATACGGTTAATCCCGTACTTTCTATCTTTTAGACTTAAAGAGACACCTTGGTAATTATAGGCTAAGTGATTTGCTCAGAGTCATATAGCCAGAAGCAGGGCATGAAAGAAGTTTTCCTGACCCCAAGATTTTGCCTATTCCTTTATCGCAGTCAAGCTTTAGATCATCCCTTTCCATTTGATTTACAAAGACGTTTACTTACTAACCTTACCTACAATTTCATAAAAAAGGGAATATGTTGTTTCAACATAGCTACTAGTTACATTAGTCTGTTGAATTTTAATCACTGAAAAACATGCTACTGACCCATTTATCCCTTTCTTAGGATATATACACACAAGTTATATGAAAAGAAATTAATATCACCAATTACCTCTAAGAAGAAAGGCGAATGAGTCACATTTCCTTAGCACTGAGACTATTACATCCTTTCCTTTCCACTGTACAATATTCATCCCTAATAGAATAAGTCATTCTGTGCCGAAGACTCTTGATTGTCTCTACTTTCAAATAAAATCACTGGATTTGAGGTGAGTTATAGGCAAGGTCTAATTAAGGAAAAAAAATGAAAAGAAATAGAAAGAACTGATAAGACTATGGGAAAATTAGGAATCTGGCAGAAGATTGACCAAAATGGAGAATAAAAACATTGTAACTGACTTCATTCTTCTAGGACTTACACAAAGTCCAGAGCTTCCAAAAATTTTGTGTGTTATTTTTTAAATCACATATATTTTCACAATTATAGGAAACATGCTAATTGTCATAACCTTGACTGCCAGCCAAACTTTGAGTTCACCCATGTACCTTATTCTGATCATCTTATCCATTGTGGATGCTACCTACTCTTCAGTTATTGCCCCTAAAATGGTTATGGATTTTCTCCATGAGAAGATAACCATCTCCTTGGAAGGTTCTCTGACTCAACTCTTTGCAGATCATATTTTTGGTGGTGTTGGAATTGTTCTACTTATGGTCATGGCTTATGATCGCTCTGTGGCCATCTGCAAACCCCTGCACAACATGACCATCATGAATCCTCGTGTGTGCTACTTGCTGGTGGCAGGAACCTGGATGGGAGCTCCATACACGCCACCACACAACTCCTCCTAATGTCCCATCTTCCCTTCTGTGGCCCTAATGTTATCGATCATTTCATTTGTGATATGTTCCAATTGTTGAAACTGGCCTGCATGGACACCCAAATTCTTGGTCTTTTCGTCATTGCTAATAGTGGAGTAACGTGCCTGTCAATCATTCTCATGTTAATTGCCTCCTATGTAATTATTCTCTCTTCCCTGAAGGTCGGTAGTTCAAAAGGAAGTCAGAAGGACTTTCCTACCTGCCCCTCTCACTTTACAGTGGTGGTCTTGTTTTGTGCTCCTTGTACATTCTTCTATGTGAGGCCAGTAGCTACTTTTCCAATGGATAAAGCTGTGGTTGTATGTGTTACTTTGGTTGGTTGGTTGTTGTCCTTCGGCTTCGAAGAGGAACAAAATGGAATCATTATGAAATGGAAAGTGAAATTTCAGTGTGTCTGGCTGTGGCTGATCAAACCAATGCACTATCAGTTTCAGCACAGGTAGTCCGTGTGAATATCTGGGGTGAATATCCCAAATTTGTACATCCTGCATTTACTTTGTTCTATCTCAATTCTGCTTTGCTCAAAGAGCATAATACCTTTTCCTATGTGGGCAGGCCATGCTGTGAGATCCTGGGCCAGTGTCTCCAATGCTGCACAGTCTAATCCAAAGGTCTTGAGGGAGACCTTGAAAGTGTCTTTGTATCATTTCTTCTGGCCACCCTGTGATTGCCTACCCGATGCAAGTTCTCCATAAAATAGTCTTTTTGGGAAACGTACATTTGACATTGAAACAACATGACCAGCCCATGGGAGGTGCGCTCTCTGAAGCATAGTTTGAATACTTGGCAGTTCAGCTCAAGCAAAGACTTCAGCGTTTGGTACCTTATCATGGTACCTTGGGTGATCCCCAGAATCTTCCTAAGACAGCTAAAATGGAAATGATTCAGTTTCCTGGCATGGCTGTGGTAGATTGTCCATGTTTCACAAGCATATAACAATGAGGTCAGCAAAATGGCTCTGTAGACCTTCAGTTTTGTAGTCAGTCTAATACCTCTTCTGTCCCAAACTTTTCTTCAGAGCCTCCCAAACACCGAGCTAGCTCTGGCAATGCGTGCATCAACCTCACTGTCAACGTGTACATACTTCGAAAGTACAATATCAAGATAAGTGAAATTATCCACATTATTCAAAATTTCACCATTTGTTGTAACCAATGTTTCCATGTATGGATGGTGTGATGGTAGCTGTTAGAGCACCTGTGTTTTGGTTTTCTTTTTGGTGTTAATTATTGGGCCAAAATTAGCACAGACAGCAGAGAATTCATCCATACTTTGTTGCATCTCAGGTTCAGAGGCTGCATTAGGTGCACAATCATCTGCAAACAGAAAATCATGCACCAACACTCCCTTCACTTTGGCCTTGTCTGGTAAGTTTTTCAAATTGAAGAACTTACCGTCAGTATGGTAGTTGACCTTGATGCCGTGTTCATCCTCACTGAAGACATTTGTGAACATGGCTGAAAACCATCACGATAAAAAGCATGAGAGCAAGCACACATGCCTGTTTCACTCCATTGGTGACGAGGAAGGCACGAGAGCTTTGTCCATTATCCAGAAGCAGGGCAAACATGCCATCATGAAATTGACGTACAATATTGTTGAACTTCTCTGGGCAATCAAATTTTGACATAGTTTTTCATAAGCCCTCACTACAAACAATGTCAAAGGCCTTGGTCATATCTACAAACGTTGTGTACAGACCTCTGTTGTGCTTCTGGCATTTCTCCTGCAGAGAAGGGAGAAAAGTGCATTTACAAAGGTTTTTTTCTGCAGTTAGACTCAGACATTGCAGTCATATATTCCTCAGTTTCTTTTTTACCTTTTTTTAAAAATAACAGCCTTCTGGGAACACTATCAATGTACTTGTAAATATTGACTTTCTTCTTTTATAACCATTCATATTATTTTCTAAATTCTTCATATTTCTTATTTCTTGGGGTATAGTACTATCATAGTGCATATTATATTCTTTTACTATGTTTTCTATAGCAATTTTGCAATGGACTGGATATATTTTTTTCTAATTCTTTTCATTATAAAAGTGTGCTTCTGAATATTTTTTATGTAATTGGATTTAATCCCTATGATTACCTTTTTCACTATGTTTAATTGTAGAAGTTTGGTGCCAAAGTGTATCTATATTTTATTTTGTATTTTAACATTTTTTCAGCATCACTCCAATATTTTTTCTCAGAATGCATGGAGGAATTCACAATTCTGTGTGCATTTTTTATAGTGCCTTTCTTTAAGAACATCCTCCAAAATTGACATTTCCTTCTTCCTCCAATATTTTCTAATTTGGTAGGAATTATCTACTACCTTGCTTGACTGAAAATATCTGAAAGATTATTGCATTTGTTAAAAAGATATATGTACATCATTACATAAAAATACTCATCTTGTTCAGCCTTAGACACTTTCCATATTCTCTGTTAAATTTAAATATAATCTATCAAGATAGCAGAGTAAAAAGACTCACATATTCTAGCTCTTCCCCCTCAGCCCATAAAACGCCTATAAGAATGACTCTCAACAAGTTCTAGAGCAGCAGAAGCTACAGAATCACGGAGTGGAGTGCAGGAGACTTCCAGCCCAGGGTGACCTGGAAGGCCGACGGGAAAAGTCTGTTGCACCAGGCATGGAGCGCAGCCCAGCCTTGGCCAAACAGTCCTGAGAGGAGGACTGGAGTAGGTCTCGGGGACAGAATCCCCAGCCCCAGCAGCGGCAGTTTGAAGACCCCTCAACCCACAGGCCCCAAACGTCAGTGAGAGGGATTTTTTCGGGCGAGAAGGTAGAAGGGTCCCACCATAGTTCTGGTCACAGGCAGAGACTACAGAGGCTGCAGCAGGCAGCATCTCCCAGGGCAGACAGCAGACTACATCCATCGTTGGAGGCCTCATTGTGAAGCCCATGGGGGAATTGAGCAACTGATCTGAATCTCAGCCTCAAGTGCTTGCGTGGCAGAACTGGAAGCCAGGCTGATGTGGAGAAGAAATTCTACTACTCGCAGATTCTGAGCACAAAAGTTTCTGGTTTCTCCCAAACTAGTGTGGACGCTTCATTGTGCCATCTTGGAGGAACTTAGATCTTACAGGTCCCTAGAGTATACACCTCTCTTGGTCTCAACCACCTTATCTGCAAAAGGGGAATGAAATCTGCAGTAGTTACCCTGCATAATTATTTTGCGGTTTAAATTAGGTATTGTTGATAAGACATTTTTTTTAAACATTTTATTATCTGACGTTGCTTTTCTTACTCATGCTTACTGAACTTTTTCTTTCTTTTTAACCAGAAGTAACCCTTGATTCTATGATTTCATTGGATTCAAGACTCTCCTACCGAAGAAGCTCCATTATCTATACTCAAGTGCTCTGGAGTTTCTGGACATAGAGTGATAACTAGATAATTATAGACTAAGAAATTTGCTAGTGTGATAAGTACAGAAGCAGGGCATGAAAGAAGTTTCCCTGATTCCAAGAGTATTATCTATATGCATCCCTATCACAATCAAACTTTATATTCCCTCCCTTCCCATTTGACTTAAAAGATACTTATTCATTAACCTAATCTACAATTTCATCTAAAATGTGAATGTGTAGTTGTAAAATGAGTACATAATTTAAAACTGTAACTAGGAACTACATTAATTTATTGGATTCTAATCACTGAAAAACATGATATTGACCCATTTCTCCCCTCCTTGGCTTACAGACAAACTAGTTACACGTAAGTAATTTCCTATCACCAATTATGTCTAAGATGAAAGGGAGATGAGTCACATTCCTTAGCAATGAGGATGTTGTTTCTGTACACTGTACAAAATTCACCCCTAACAGAATTAGCTGTTTCAAGAAGAACACTAATTGTTGACTCAATTTAGAGTTAAAATACATGGTTTTTTAAGGTTAGATATAGGCAAGGACTCATTAGGGGAACGAAGAGAAAAGGAAAGAACTAATAAAACTTTGGGAAAACCAGAGATTTGGCAGAAGGTTGACCAAAACGGAGACTAAAAACAATGTAACTGGATTCATTCTGCTAGGCCTCACGCAGTGTCCAGAGCTTAGAAAAATGTTCTTTACCATTTTTATAATAATATATATTATCACAACTATAGGAAACATACTCATTGTCATAACCTTGACTGCCCGTCAAACTTTGAGAACACTCATATACTTTTTTCTAAGCTTCTTATCTATGGTGGATGATACCTACTCTTCAGTCATTGCTTCTAAGATGATTGTGGATTTACTTCATGAGAAAACAACCATCTCAACAGTGGAGTAATGTGCTGTTAATCTTTCTCATACTAACTATATCCTATGTAGTTATTCTCACTACCTTTAAGGGTGGTAATTCAGAAGGAAGATGGAAGGCCCTTTCCACCTGCAGCTCTCACTTCACAGTGTTAGTGTTGTTTTTTGTTCACTGTGTACTCTTGTATGTGAGACTGGTAGCCATTTTTTCTGTAAAGAAGGCTGTATCCTTATGTGCTACTGTGGTTACTCCTATTTTAAACCCCTTGATCTGCACCCTTAGCAATACAGAGGTTAAAAATGCCACGAGGAAATTCTAGATCAGATAATGTCTTTGAGTACAACTGAAGTTGAATTAAAAATTGAAAATCATTCAAATGTAGCAGAAGGGTGTAAATGTATTTATAAAATAGCATTTTAATCAGTGCACATACTACTTTCAATAGCGAAGATTACAGACCTTTCATAAATATCCACTCTGAATTTTCCTAGGTCAATTTTTTTCTATAAATCTTCTTGATAGTCACAACTGACATTTTAAAGACATGGCAAACACAAAAATTAACTGATTCTGAGAGCATGTAGAATACTTCATATTCATACTCTTCCATCCAATAATAATGATGGCAGTTAAAAATTTAATAGCTCATAAAGGCTTGCAAAATGCTTCAGATAAATGCTTTTCATAGCACTTCACAAATATCAACTCAATTTTCCATCACAGTAGCCCTCAAAAATAAATGTTACTATTACCCTTCATTATCATGCAAAGTAATTTAGGCAAAGCAAGTATATAACTGACTCTCATAGCATCCAACACATAGTCATTGTCTGTTTAAAAAAGTCAAAATGATGTTATGGTGATTTAATGCTAATGTTCTATTGTATCACCCACCTTCGTCCAGTTATGCCTCTGTAGAAAAGGGAGAGAAATGAATTTTCTAAGATTCTCTCTGAGATTTGACCCCAAAATTACAATTATATATTGTTCACTTTCTATCATATTGCTTTTCATATCATCGTTCTGTGTATATTATCAAAGCCATTGTTAATGTTCTTTTTGTAATTGTTGTTGTTTAATCCATGAATGTTCCCAAAATTTACAAATTTCTTCATGTTTGTTATTTCTAACGAAATAGTACTATCCTGTCAAATATTCCATTCTTGCACCATGTTCTCTGTAGCCATTTTTCAGTCAAATAGGATATATTTTATTTCCATATTTTGACATTATGAAATTATAATTATGAATATTTTTCTTTATCTGCACTTAATCCATCTAATTGTCATATACATATATATGCATATATATGTATGTGTGTGTTTGTGGGTGTGTGTGTGTGTCTGTGTGTGTGTGTATGTGTGTATAATTCTAGATGATTTGGGCCAAAGTATATTTATATTTTATTTTGTTGCTTCAAGGTTTAACGACTTTTTCTTGCAATCATTCCAAATTTTTTCAGAGAATGGATGGACTAATTCACAATTCTACCAGCATCACATTATTGTACCTGCTTATACATAGGTCCTCTAAAATTGACCACTTTCATTTTCCCCATATTTTCCAATTTAGCAAGAGTGATCTTTTGCTTTATTTCATTGAAAATTCCTAAATGATAATTTCTTGGTAAAAAACAATATATTCACTTCATTGGATAAAAGTAATTCATTTTTCTTTGATTCAGTCCCTGCACATATTCTCTTCTTAATTTGCTTGCATGCTTTCTGTTTGAAAAAATGTGTGTGCTTGTCCTTCCTTGTCAAAGAAGACTGTGCCGTCAGAGAAATAATGACATGACTTCCATTTGACATTGTTTTGAGTGAGGGAGGGGTGTGCAGCTCACCAGCCTCATTTGTCCTTCAGAGCCATCTGAATCCAGTAACCTGATATTCATCAAGATGACTGGAGATGACCCAGGATGAGGCAATTGGGGTTAAGTGACTTGCCCAAGGTCACACAGATAGTGAGTTTCATGTGTCTGAGGTAAGATTTGAACTCAGGTTCTCCTGACTCCTGCACTGCTGCTCTAGCCACTCTACCACCTAGCTGCCCTTGTTTGGAACAGTAGTAACAACAGGAAAGTATTCCGTTGACTGTCACTTTTGGATTATTAGCTGCCAAAATATCAGTAAGGCTGTAAAAGATGACGTGAGTTTTAATCTAATCAGACATATTTTTTACCTGTGTGTTCTTACAAAATTCACTTAACTACTACTTCATGCCATTGTTTTCTTATCTTCAAAATGTGAAAAATAATATCAGCTACCACAAGGAATGGAATCCCTAGTTTGGAATCAGCAAGATTCATCTTCACTAGTTCAAATCTGGCTTCAGATAATTCCTAGCTGAGTGACCATGGGTAAGTCTCTTACCCATGTTTATCTTAGCTCCTCATCACCAAAATGAGTTGGATATGGAATTGGCAAATGAATGCTGCATCTTTGTCAGCAGTGAGAACAATAATAAAAATTCTCGATGGGGTAAAGAAGTCTTGGACACAAATTAAATGATTGAACGATAACATCTCACAAAATAGTGATGAAGATAAAATGAAACATTTGCAAAGTTCTCTGAAAGTTTAAACAACTATATAAAAGCTAGCCTTCCTCTTCTTCCTTCTCTTTATATTATTGGTATTAGTAGTAGTAATAGTAGTAGTAGTAGTAGTAGTAGTAGTAGTAGTAGTAGTAGTAGAAGTAGCAGTAGTGATGGTGGTCGTAGTAATAGTGGCAATAATAGCAGTAGAACTACTCATACAACTATGACTATGACTGCAGCTGCAATTATTAGTTTATCACACCCTAAATTCCATGAAAAGTTAAATAGGTTAAAGCATAGGTTAAAGCAATTGTGGCTTGGGACTAAATTTAGATGTTACTGACAGAACATCTAAAACCTCTTCTCTTTACATCTGTGCAGAATGCACTTACCGCCAATATGGTAAAAATAATTAGTTGAAGCAGGAAGCTTCCAGATTGACAAATTTTTCCTCTCAACCATATCCCTATGGATCTCCTGCTAAGTGGCTATACCATCCTTTATACACTAATCTGCTTTCCCCTAACACATACATGAGAATGAAGCATTTCTAGAAAAGTTGCTTCATGACATCCCAGAATGTCCATCAGTACTGCTCTTTACCACTCTCCGGATTGCTCTGCTATCTCTTTCGTCGTCTCAGAACTTTCTCTATCATAATCTCCTACCTGGGTACCTCTCCCCCAATTATGAATCCCTTTTATGTGTTACTGTCCACCATTAGAACGCAAGGTCCTCAATGGTAGGAACAGTCATTTTCCTCCATTTAGTTGTATTCATAGAACAGTACCTAGACAAATGGTGTGCTTAACATATTCTTCAAAACTGACAAGCTGGTTGGCATGCTGGGATTTTCAGATCATTATGAGAGACATTCTAAGTTTATCCTTTGCTTCCCTACAAAAAAGTGTAGTCCACCAATTGTCCTTGGCGCCCCAAAAATGCTTACTAAACTATGGTTTGATTTGTCTCACTACTTCAGTCGGTCTCACACATGATGAGAAAGCTTCCACTTCAAACACTAAGGGAATATACAAACCAACCACACTTTAATCATTCCATTTCCTTATTAGAAAGCTGTCATGGTAAGAGTCTATGGCTGTTGTTTACCCCAGACATAAAATTTACAGTGGTTTAACTATGATTTCCACCAGTCCTTCCCAGGGCAATCTCTTGGAGAGAAAAAGAAAAGAAATTTAGTCCCTCTTCTTTCTCATTGTCGTGACATCCCTTCTAATACTTAAAAAAAATTTCCACTGCTCCTCACTCGACAACACACTGAATCATCTATTCAAGTTCCCCTTAGAAGATTCATTGGATTTTGATAAGAATCTGGACACCAAATCAGTACAATTTGTATTCAGACCCCGCCTCGTTCCTATCTACCTCAATCTCTGAATCTCAGTTTCTGCGTCCAATGAATGTGGATAATATCAGTCAATGAGCACAGATTCTTTCACAGGCAATAAGCAATATTAAGCAATTATCATGGGCCAGGAGTCGCTTTTTTCCCATTTAGTCTTGTGAATCAATTACTACAAAGAAAATCCTTTTTTTCTTAGAATGGCAATCTTTGAGGGGGAAGCTGATATTACTTCATGCCTTTTTTTGCATTGATTTTGTGGAGTTTCATACATTTGGAGGCACAGTCAAGGCTTTTCCCATTCTCTGCATCAAGAATCAAGTCCAGTAGACTTGATTTCAGAAATGTCCTCAGGGGCCAGAGCCAAAATATCAGAGTAGAAAGACGCACACACTCTAACTCTTCCTCCACAGACCATAAAATACCTGTAAAGAATGACTCTCAACAAATTCTACAGCAGCAGAGACCACAGAGTGAAGGAGTGGAGAAGATTTCCAGCCCAAGGTAATGTGGAAGGGCAACAGGAAAGGTCTGTCGCACCAGACACAGAGGAGACAGAAGCCCCACCTTGAACATGTGGTGCCAGGAAAAGCAGGGCCAAAGCAGGCTTGAGGGGTGGAATCCCAAGCAGTGGAAGGAGAGTTTCACGTGTTCTTCAACCCAAGGATGAAAAAGGCAGCTTCAAAAGTCAGTGAGAGGGCTTTATCACCTCTGTGAAAAGGGAGCAAGTTCCTCCACTAGCCCTGCCCACAGTCAGCAGCAGCACCAGTGTAGTGGGAAGTGGGAAGTGGCAGGATTCCATTGCTTGACCTTCAGTTTAAAACCCGTGGCGGGATTGAGCAGCTGATTTGAACCTTAGTCATGAATGGTTGCCTCATCCCCACCTAAAGTCCCTGGAAGAATTGAGTAGCTGATCTGAATCTCAACCCTCAGCAAGGTCGTGGACTGTGACAGAGTAGGAGGCCTCTGAAGAGTAATACCTCTCCCTTGATTATGCCACCTTGGAGGAAATGATAACTTACAGGTCCCCAGAGTATAACCTACTCTTGACAAAGGACCAAAAACACAAGAAATTGGTTGTGAAAAATGCCCCAAAAAGGGGAAAAATAAGACCATAGAAAGTTACTTTCTTAGTGAACAGATATTCTCACCCATCCTTTCTGATGAGGAAGAACAATGTTTACAATCAGGGGAACACGTAAAAGTGAAGAATTCTGCACCCAAAACCTCTAAAAGAAATATGCGATGGTCCCAGACCATGGAAAATCTAAAAATGGATTTTGAAAACCAAGTAAGAGAGGCAGAGGAAAATTTGGGAAGAAAAATGAGAGCTATGGAAGAAAATCATGAAAAGGGAGTGAAGAACTTGCTAAAGTAGACTCAAAAAATGGTGCAGAAAATAAGACCTTTAAAAATGAGCTAACTCCATTGGCAAAAGAGGTCCAAAAAGCCAATGAGGGGAAGAATGTTTTAAAAAGCAGAAATGATCAAGTGGAAAAGGCTCAAAAGCTCACTGAAGAAAATGGTTCTTCAAAAATTAGAATTGAACAGATAGGAGCTAGTGACTTTATGAGAAACCGAGAAATTACAAAACAAACCAAAAGAATTAAAAATGGAAGATAACATGAAATATTTCCTTGGAAAAACAACTGACCTGGAAAACAGATCCAAGAGAGACAATTTAAAAATTATGGGACAACCTGAAAGCCATGATCAAAAAAAGAAAAAGAGCCTACACATCACCTTTCAAGAAATTATCAAGGAAAACTGACCTGATATTCTAGAACCAGAGGGCAAAATAAATATTGAAAGAATCCACTGATCACCTCCTTAAAGAGATCTGAAGAGAGAATATACAGGGAACATTGTATAAAAATTCCAGATTTCCCAGGCCAAGGAGAAAATATTTCAAGCAGTTAGGAAGTAACAGTTTGAGTATTGTGGAAGTACAATCTGGAAAACACAAGATCTATCAGCTTCTACTTTAAGGGATCGAAGGGCATGGAATGAGATTTTCCAGAAGTCATAGGAACTAGGACTACAACCAAGAATCACCTACCCAGGGAAACTGAGTATAATGTTTCAAGGGAAAAATGGTAATTCAACTAAATAGAGGACTTTCAAGCATTCTTGATGAAAAGACAAGACTGAAACGAAAATTTGTCTTTCAAACACAAGAATCAAGAGAAGTATGTAAAGGTAAACAGGAAAGAGAAATCACAAGGGACTTACTAAAGTTAACTGCTTATATTTCTACATGAAAAGATAATATTTGTAACTCTTGATACTTTTATAGTTTCTGGGTAGTTGGAGGGATTTTACACACACAGATATACACATGCATACATAGATAGATAGATAGATATAGAAAATTATGTAGAGAGAGTCAGAGAGAGACAGAGAAAGAGAATGAGATAGAGAGAGAGAACAGTGTGACTGGAGTAAATAGAGATCACATCTAAAATATAATTAAGGGGTGAGAGGGAAATGTATTGGGAGAAGAAAGGGACAAATGGAATGTGGCAAATTATGTCTCATAGAAGAGGCAAGAAAGAGCCTTTATAATGGGGTTGAAAAGGTAGGAGGAGGTGAGAGGGTAAAAGTGAAGCTTACTCTCATCACATGTGGCTCAAGGAAGAAATAACACGAATACTCAATTTGGTATTAAAATCTATCTTACACAACAGAAAGGTAGAGGAGAAGGGGATAAGCAGGGTGGAGGGGCATGCAGGAAGGGAGGGTAAATGGGAGAATGGAAGAGTTAAAAGTAAGCATTTTTGGGAAGGACAAGGTCAAAACAGAGAATAAAAGAAATCGGTGGGACAGAATAGAATCGAGGGAAATATAGTTAGTCTTACACAACATGAAATATGGAAACCATTTGCAACATTACACATACATCGCCTATATTGAATTGCTTGCCTTCTCAGTGAGGATGAGTGGGGAGAGAGCAAGGAAAAGAATTTGGACCTCAAAGTTTTTGGGGCAAATGTTGAGAATTTTTTTTTGCGTACAGGTGGGAAATAAGAAATACATGTAAAGGTGTATAGGAATTTATCTTGCACTACAGGACAACAGAGAAGGTGTGGATAAGGAAAGAGAGGTGTGCTAGAAGGGAGTGCATATTGGTGGAAGAGGGAATCAGAATACAAGGCACTTTGTTTTGGAGGGAGAGGGGAGAGATGGGGACAAAATTTGGAACTCAAAATTTCCTGCAAGGGAATTTGGAAAACTTAAAGTAAATAAGTAAATGGACAAACAAATGAACACATAAATGGATGGATAGATAGACAGATAGACACATAAACGGATACACAAATAAATAAACAAACAAATAAATAAATAATGTCCTCAGACACCTCCTTGTTGTACATTTTTTGGGGAATTTAAATGACGTACGTTTGTTCTGATTTCTTTACCAGGAAAATGAGAACAACGACTAGTAGTAACTACTCCAAACTGCCCCCCACTACAGTTGTGATGATAAAATCAGAGGATATTTGTAAAGCACTTTGCAAAGTGCCTAGAAGCTTGTTGTTACTTTATTGTTGTTGTTATTATACATGTTAATGATGATGGTGATAAACCATCAACTAATGTAGTGAAATCAGCCAGTTCTCACTGGTTTTGCACAATGTTGCCTTGGAGATGTTCCACTAGCAGATGAGATCCTTTCTGTCCCCAATAGAAAGTGTATTTGAAATCAAGGAACCACAAATAAAAAAGATGATTTTAAAGGGTTTT
Organism: Potorous gilbertii; assembly: GCA_028658325.1. NCBI lineage: Eukaryota > Metazoa > Chordata > Mammalia > Diprotodontia > Potoroidae > Potorous > Potorous gilbertii. The sequence goes on from CM053775.1 coordinate 49,577,608, forward strand.
CTTTCTGTCACACTTTTCGTACCATCAATTATTACTGCTAATATTTACAATAACAATTTTTTGGAAAAGTTACAGTCACTGTGATGTGTAGTTTTTGGAATGTGTATGGGTTACAATATACTTTCACAGCATTCAAATTAGCTAACAAATCTCCTCCTTGGTTTAAGAGTGGTTGAATTGAAAGATATAGTACTAGCATTCTAAGTTCTTGTTCAGATAAAAGTGATGGAACTTTACAGAACTTAGAACACTAAGAAAGCTTAGAGATCATCCATTCACTAAAATCTTTTTCTCTCATTTCATAAAAAAGACAGTTGTGAAAAGGGAGATAAGGTGAACAACGAAAAATTATACAGGCTATTAACAGTAAAGCTGGGTTTTATTCCTAGATTCTCTGGCTCCAAATCCAGAAACGTTTTCATTATATTACTGGAAATGTGAGAAGTCTTTAGGGATTGTTTTCTGGGTGTCACAAAGACATTATCAAGTAGAAACTTTAATATTGTCCCTATGGATTTCAATGTTTCAGGTTCTTTGGTTGCAAACAGACTTATCTAGTAGGGGTCAGATTGTTCTATGGAAGCAAGAAGGTCCTCTGCCATTGGGCCATAATTAATGTTTATTTATTTTTAGTTTTCGACATTCATTTCCACAAAATTTTGAGTTTCAAAACTTCTTTCCACCTCTCCCTTCCACCCATAACACCTTGCATTCTGATTACCCTTTCCCTCAATATGCCCTATCTTATCCCCATCATCTTTCTTTACTGGTGGGGCAAGACAGATTTTTATACTCTATTACCTATACTTCTTATTTCCCAGTTGTGTGAAAAAAACAGTTCTCAGCATTCCTTTCTAATATTTTGAATTTCATCTTCTCTTCCTTCCTTCCCCCCCACCAATCTCCAATGAGAAGGCAAGCAATTCAATATAGGTTATATATGTGTAGTTTTGCAAAAGACTTCCATAATATTCATGTTGTATAAGATTAACTTTATTTCCCTCCCTCCTATCCTGTCCCCCATTTATTTTATTCTCTCTTCTGACCTTGTCTTTCCCCAAAAGTAATTATTTCTAATTACTCCCCTCTCCCATTTGCCCTCCCCTCTATCATCCCCCTCACCCTACTTCTCCCCTTCTCCCCTTTCTTCCTGTAGTGTAAGATAAATTTTCATGCCAAATTGAATGAGCATGTTATTCTCTCCTTAAGTCAAATGTGAAGAGAATAAGTTTCACTTTTTCCCTCTCACCTCTTCCCTTTTCTCCCCTACTGAAAAAGTTTTTCATTGACTCTTTTATGAGTAATAATTTGCCCCATTCAATTTCTCCCTTTGTCCTTCCAAAATATTCTTCTCTTGCCCTTTTATATTATTTTTTAGTTATAATCCCTTCTTATTTAACTCAACGTCTGCTCTGTGTCTATATATGTATACGTATGTATATAAGTATATATATATGTATATATATATATACATGTATATATGTATATATGTGTGTGTATAACCCTTGAACTACCCAAATACTGATAAAAATCTGAAGAGTTACAGATGTTATCTTTCCATGTAACCATGTGAACAGTTCAACTTTAGAAAGTCCTTTCTGATTCCTCTTTCCTTTTTACCTTTTCATGCTTCTCTTGATTCTTGTGTCTGAAAGTCAAATTTTCTATTCATTTCTGGTCTTTTCATCAAGAATGCTTGAAATGTCTCTATATCATTTAATGACCTTTTTATTCTGAAAAATTATGCTAAATTTTCCTCGATAGGTGATTCTTGGTTTTCATCCAAGCTCCTTTGACTTCTGTAATATCCTATTTCAAGCCCTTTGACCTCTTAATGTAGAAGCTGCCATATTCTCTGTTATCCGGATTTGTTTTCATAGTACTGGGATTATTTCTATCTAGCTGCTTGCACTATTTTCTCCGTGACCTGGGAACCCTGAAATTTGGCCACAGTATTCCTACAAGTTTCTCTTTTTGGGTGTCTTTCAGAAGGTGATAGGTGGATTCTTTCAAAATTTATTTTACCCTCTGATTCTAGAATATCAGGGCAGTTTTACTTCATAATTTCATTAAAGATTTTGTACTGCACCTCTTATTTATCTTGGCTTTCAAGTGGCCCCATGATTTTTAAATTGTCTCTCCTCGATCTGCTTTCCAAGTCACTTGTTTTTGCAATGAGAGATTTCACGTTATCTTCCATATTTTTCATTCTTTTGTTTTTGTTTTATACTTTCTTGGTTCTTCATAAAATCGTTAGCTTCCATCTGCTCCATTTTCATTTTTAAAGAATTATTTTCTTCATTGAACTTTTGAACCTCCTTTTCCATTTGACTTATTCTGCTTTTTAAAGCCTTTTTATACTCAGTGGCTTTTTGGATCTCTTTTTTCCAATTAAATTAGACTATTTTTAAAGGGGTTGTTTTCTTCAACATTTTTTGTTGTCCTATAGCAAGGTGTTAACTCTCTTTTCAAGTGATTCCATGACCTGAGACCACTGCATATTTGTTTTGGATATACTGGATGCAAAACCTTGACTTCCTCTCAAAGTATGCATTCTTCTTCCTCGTCTGAAAGGATGGAAGAAAATACTTGTTCACCAAGAAAGTTACCTTCTATAGTCTTGTTTTTTCCCCTTTTTTGGCATTTTCCCAGTGAGTCAATTGAGTTTGGAATCTTATGTCAAGAGGAGGGTATACTCTGGGGACCTGTAAGTTCTTAGTTCCTCCAAGGTTGCACAATAAAGGGAGAGGAATTTACTCATCTTCTGGCCTGTGCACTGGTCTGGGAGCAACCAAAAAGATTTCTGTCCAGAGTGTGTGAGTAGGAGAATTCCCTCTCTACTGCTGCTTCCAACTCTGCCACTCCAAGAGATGTTTCTCAGGGCTGAGATTCCTATCGGCTGGTCAAATTCCCCAGGGTCCTTAAGTGGAGGGCTCCACAAATGGATACTGCTGTTATCTCTGCTCCTGTTGCTGCCTCTGCTGTGGCCCCAGTTGGTCCTGGTAATGAATCCTGCTCCTTTTTCGCCCAGTAGAAAGACTCCTCTCACTGACTTTTGAAGTTGTCTTTGGTGTTTGTGAGTTGAAGGATCTGAGAACTTCTGCTGCTGCTGGGTGTTCTGCTCCCTAGGCCTGTTCTGGTCCTGTTCCTCCTGATGCTACATCATCAATGCTGGGCTGCACTCTTCTCCGTACCCCTTGTGATAGACCTTCCCTTTTGGTCTTGCAGTTTAGCTGGGGCTAGAAATATCTTTTGTGACTTCTGCTGCTCTAGAATTTGTTCAGAGTCATTTTTACACGTATTTTATGGTTTGTAAGAGAAGAGCTAGAGTATGTGTATCTTTCTAATCCACCATCTTGGCTCTGGTCATTGGGACATCTTTAGCACTATATACTCCCCAAACAGCAGGAATTGGCTGATCTCGCTATTATTTCATGAGTGCACTACATTTTATTCAACTATCTGCTTTGGTCATATACTAATTTTCTAGTAGAAATTATGAACTGATTTTTTCCTTACCTTTGCCAACTTTACCTATATCAGCTGGTGTTTTTCCTCACCTCAGCCATTTAAAAAATGATCTTACTGTCATGCTGATTAACTCACCTGTCACTAGAGACCTATCTTTAATGCAACCCAATTACAATAATTAAACAATACATAATACTGTTGTTATCCAGAACGTAATTATTGGATGCCCCTAACATTCTTACTTCACTACAATATGAACTTTGTTTTAATTGCTTCTTTTTCAGGAAAGTTTCCCCATGAAGCTAATCTATGATTTATTCCAAACTCCAGGGGACGGTGGCTAAATAATTTGTGGAATTCTTGAGTTCTTTTTATTTCTCCCCATCTTGAAGTAGTTTATGTAAATTCAAATCATCCAGCAAATGATAAGGTGGATTTTCACTTCAGATACTTGGGTTTCTACAGAAACCATTTCGTTTCTCACTCTATATGGGGCAGTATCCGTTTTATCTAGTCTTACAAAAGGTAAGCTTGGCAGAAGAGAAAGAAGGGAAAGATATCTTCTAATTGAACCTCTTCTCCAGTAAGGAACTTAAGTTTTGGGACATCAGGTGATTTGTCTAAAATCAAAATAATAAAACGAGCAGAGGGATTCTGACTTCTAATCCAGGTTTATTGTGTTTGTCCTTCATTCAGAGGACCATGACATCAATATGATGACACGACTTGCAGTTGACTTTGATTTGAGTGAGGGAGCGCTGTCCAAGATCACCAACTCGGTTTCTTCTCCCGATCCATCCGGTTTCATTGACCAAATATTCATAAGGAAGGCTGGAGATGGCCCAGGATACAATGTAGACACTGGTCCGTTCAGGCTAAGGATTTATCCTATTCCCCCTTTGAGTGAGATAACCCCATTCAATGAAGGGTCTTCTTTAAGAAGTTATTCAAAATATAGCCACTTTAATAAAAAACATCAAACTGGGAAGGGAAGACCCTCAGGATACCTAGGTAAAAGAGAAACAACTACTATTTAGTATATAATGGCTCGGAGGGATATTAGTTAAAGTACAAGGTTCAGAATCACGAAAATCTCAGATAAGTACCAGCTATGTTATCCAGAAAAAATCATTTAAATTCCAGTAATTTCAGTTGCCTCATTGAAAAAAAAATTAAGAACATGTAGGGGAATCAAATGAGGTAACATCTGGAAAGTGCATTATACCACTAAAGCACTAACTAAATTTTATACACTGCTACCTTTAAGAGGAGGAAAATCATGCCAGACCCATTCTATATGAGGAATAGGACTCAAATAGAAAAGCACACAAAAAATGCCTTTCAAAAGTGAGAATTCAGATATCTTAAATGACATATATGTAGAGAACTCAGTGACTTCTTCCAGACCTGCATTAAAAAAATATGTGTAGACGATATGAAGAAGAATTTGGTAGACGTAATCCATGATTGTGCTTTGTCAAGACATAGATATCAATTGGACTAGAGCACAGATGACTCCAGCACAGGGTATGGTAGAAATGGATAGCTAAAACGTTGGAATTAGAAGAGAGGAAAGCAAAATAATCATATGAAGAAATAAATGAACATAATAAGGAATAGAGCTAGGATGGGAAGGAGAAAGGGAAGAAAGAAGAAGAGAAGGATTAAAGTAAGGAAAGAAGGAAAGGGGTAGAAAGAGAAGAATATAGAATTGAGGTAGAGGAAGGGAAATAATAAGCAAAGGAAGGTGGCAGGCAAGGTTGGAAAAGTGTTACAACATGCCCTAAAAGAGAGTTACAGCCATGGTCTTCTTTTGAATTCAAGCTGTCTAGAAGATAGTTCAGAAAGCTAAGAGATAAATCTGAAGAGGGAAAAAAATCCTTATGTGAAGGACCACCTCTGGTGGTCCAGAATTCTGACATATAATAACATAATGGTTGAAAAACAGCAAGTAGCATGTTATAAGTCATTAGCAAAGTGAGAGGGAGAGATTAGAAGAACAGAAAGGTAGGATCAAGGTTGTAAAAAAAAGATTTAAATGTTAAATGGAAGAATGAATATTTGACCTTAATTGGAAGAATGAGAGTTTCTTGTGAATGAATCTGTGTGTAGGTGAATGGAAAGTAGGAAGGGGGCTATTTTATCTGATTTGACTTGCAATTTGGGAAGATCAGTTGGTGATGGTGCACAGCAGAGGAGTACACAAACTGTTCAGCAGAGTGGAGCATTCAGGGGAGTAGGGAGAGGTTTCAGGCAGGGAAATTAACCAGAAAGTTATTGTAATAGGTCAAGGGAGAGGTCATAAGATCCGATATTAGGGTAATGGCAATGGGGATTTAAAGAAGGAAAAAATATCAGGAAGCTGTTGTGAAGGTAGAACATAAGATATGACACTGACAAACTATGTGAGGTGATTTGGAAGGAGAGGTTGAGAATGAAAAAAGATTGAGAGTACTGACTGAGAGTACAGAGGGACTCAAAGAGTAACAGGACAGTTGAGATGAGTGAAATATTTCTAATTGAAAGATAATAAATTTTAAGGATATAACTACCAGTGATTTCATATTTCAATCTCGTCATGTGAAACAATGAAATTCATAAATGTGCCTTAGAAAGTTTCCATTGTTTCTTCACCCTGATAGAGTTGAGTGTGAATTCCAATACAAGGCTAGCTACATGAATGATCTTGGGTTAGGCCAATGTCTCTGATCACTTCAATTTGCTCATATCTAAAATAATGGGGCTGGTCTAGATTACTTCTAAGCATGATTTGACTCCAAATATAAGATTTTATACTAAAACGAGCACTGACCCTCTACGTATTTTGGTGAAGTGACTCTCATATGTAATTAAGGGTTAACGTTCTTCAGAGGAGCAATTTCTTATGATACCTCTACCGTGGTAGTTGCCCAGCCCTCATACTTTACTTTAATAAAGGACCTCATGCCCCTGGTTCAGCATGTTTTCCTTCTCACTAAGTTACCTTTCTTGAGAACACTTCGCCTTTTGAAATACTCAACAGGACATAATGACTCAAATTCAACTTGGAGCCAGGAGTCCTGTGTTTGAATCCTGCCTCTGCCAGTTATCTGCTGGGTGAGCAAGAGTAAACCACTTAACTTCTCTAGGTGTCAGGTTCCTCATCTACAAAATGGGATTTTTCCCCAAAATTATCCTGTAGAATTTTTTAAGGTTTAAATGAGGCATACTTGTTAAGACATTTTGAAAACTTTAAATTATCAGTTACTCTTACTATTCAAAGTAATTGAATATGTTTTTTTTCTTTCCTTTAAACCAGACATGTGCTTTCATTGAATTCAAGGATATCCCTCCCACTAACCACACATTTAATCCAGTGCTTCACAACTTCTGAACTGAAAGTGATACCTATGTAATTATAGGCGATGTGATTTGTCCAGCGTCCTAGAACAAGGAGCGGGGCGTGAAAGAACTTTTCCTGACTCAATTTTTATTCTACCTACTCACTTATCTCAGTCAAGCTTTAGACTCTCCCTTCCCATTTGACTTAAAGGCACTCATTAACGTAATACACAATTTTATCTAAAATGTGAAATACTTGGTTGCAATATAAGTATACAATTTAAAACTATAACTAGGAGTTATATCAATCTGCCAGATGTTAATCATCAATAAATATGATTTTGATTCATTTCTCCCTTCTTTCAGTTACAGATAAACTGGTTACCATGAAAGGAATTCATTATCACCAATTAATTGGGAGATGAAAGGGAGATGAAGCACATTCCTTAGCACTGAGGATGATGTGTCCCTTCTTTCACACAGTACAGATTTCATTCTTAATAGAATAACCAGTTTCATGTAGAAATTCATGATTGTCTCAACTTGGAATTAAAATAACTGGATTTTTTAGGTGAGATGTAGGCAAGGCCTCAGGAGAAGACACGAAGAGAAAGGGAAAGAACCAACACAACTATGGGGAAATCAGGAATTTGGCAGAGGATTGACCAAAATGGAGAATAAAAACAATGTAACTGAATTCGTTCTGTTAGGCCTTACACAAAGTCCAGAGCTTCAAAAAATATTCTTTGTCACTTTTTAATCATGTATGTTATCACAGTTGTAGGAAATATTCTTATTATCGCAATCATAACAGCCATCTAGACTTTGAGATCACCCATGTACTTTTTACTAACGTTCTCATCTATTGTAGAGATCTATCAATCTCCTATACTAGAAGAATCTGCTCTTCAGTCATTGCTCCTAAGATGGTTGTGGATTGACGTTACGAAAAGACAATCATCTCCTGGGAAGGCTGTCTGACACAATTCATTGCAGAGCATTTTTGGTGGTGTTGGAATCATCCTCCTTGTGGTTATGGAGTATGGTCCCTACGTGGCCAACTCCAAACCCCTGCACTACATGACCACCATGAATCCCAGCGTGTGCCATTTGATAGTGGCAGTAGCCTGGATGGGAAGCTCCATACATGCCACCATACAACTTCCTTTCATGGCCCAGCTTGCCTTTTGTGGCCCTAATGTTATTGATCACTTCATGTGTGATTTGCTCCCATTCCCGAAACTGCCCTGCATGGATACTCAAGTTCTCGGCCTTTCAGTCACTGCTGACAGTGGGGTAGTGTACCTGTTAATCTTTCTCATACTAACTGTCCCGATTTAGTTATGCTATGTTCCCTGAAGGATGGTAGTTCAGAAGGAAGCTACCTACAGCTCTCACTTCACGGTGGTAGTCTCGTTTTTTACTCCCTATGTATTCTTATATGTGAGGCCAGTAATCACTCATCTTATAGACAAACCTGTATCTGTATGTCTTGCTACGATTACTCCTATGTTAAACCCCTTAATCTATTGCCTTAGGAATACAGAGTCTAAAAATGCCATGAGGAAACTGGGTCAAATGAATGACTCTTGAATTTTAAAGAAAAGTCAGTTTAACAACTGGATGACATTCAAATGCAGTAGAAGGTTGAAATATTTTTCAATTTGTAAATTAAAAATAATAAACTTAAATCCAAAATGAGGAAAGAAAAAAATTGCCCCTTTCACAGGATAATGTAAGAGAGTATTCCAAATATATAACAATAAATTTCCAACTCAGGAAAGCCTAAACAATAAAAATTATTGCTGTATTGAGAGGATTCCATCCTTTCGTTAGTTCCTTGTTGATTTTTTTTTGTTCTCTGCCAGGCACTTTTAATTTTGTTCTTCTACCCACCCTTTCCTCTTCTCCCCCAGAAGAATACAATTAATACACACACACACACACACTTATGTGCCTATGTATACACACACAAATATATAAATACACATACACACATACATGTATATGTATATGTATATATACAAACACCTGTGTATATATACATGCGTGTATGTATATATACACATGTGGGTGCATATATGCATATGTGTGCATATATACATGAATATATGGTCATAGACTCTAATGCGCCATAAGAAATGATGAACAAGAAGACTTCAGGGAGGCCTGGAAGGACTTATACGATCTGATGCTGAGTGAAAGGAGCAGAACCAGGAAAACTTTGTGCACAGCAATGACCACAGTGTGCGAGAGTTTTTTCT